>CALNXI010001487.1:41031-60570 GCA_942486025.1 Porites evermanni | reverse complement strand
GGGTATGGTAGAAAACATCAAGA
Organism: Porites evermanni; assembly: GCA_942486025.1. Classification (NCBI taxonomy): domain Eukaryota; kingdom Metazoa; phylum Cnidaria; class Anthozoa; order Scleractinia; family Poritidae; genus Porites; species Porites evermanni. The sequence continues at coordinate 60,547 of CALNXI010001487.1, read as the reverse complement.
AAGTATCAGAGAGAGCTAGTATGACAGAGATTCAAAAGATCTGCATGCTGGGATCTGCACGAATCCTTAGACAGGTGCTCAGTGTATGAACAGAATGATTGACTTGAGTGACTGACGCTCTAGGTGCATGGTTTGCGCCCGGCTGATGCGCAAAAAGAACACCAGCAAAGACTGTGATAATAGAGACAATAATAATAATAATAATAATAATAATAATAATAATAATAATAATAATGATGACGACGACGACGACGACGACGATGATGATGATGACGATGATGAAGATGATGATGACGATGATGATGATGATGATAAAGGTAATTAATAAGAAAGTACACCGGGTACGTTTAAATTTGCGGCAGACTCGTACAATTTGTATAGAACTTATGAAAAATTACGCAATGGCAAATTGTGCTGCAATAGTCAAGTAAACAAGATCTCTCGACTGCCTAACATCTCTATATAGTCATGTTTACCCTGGGACAAGGTTCTGTAGTGGGTGAAAAAGCACAAAAATGGGGGATCCTAGCGAGCCGAGCAGTGGACTGAAGAGGGGAAAAGGTCTGTGGAACTCCACCGGCCTTTACTCTCCCCAGACTCCCGCTCGGCTCGTTTCGTCCACCGATATGTCTTCACCTTTTCCTCTCCCCACCCCCACCCGCCTCCTCCCCCTCCCCCCCCCCACACTGTGGAACCTGGTCCCAGGCTTAGCCACGCTCTGATGTGTCGTCAGTGTAATCTGACAATGGCAAACCTTCACTTTGCAGCCCATTTGAACATAGGGGCATGAGATTAAAGTCAAGGGACAGTCCTCTTCAATGTGATTTGGAATCTGAAAAAAGATGAAAGGGAAAGTTTTTAAGACTTCTCTAGTTCACTCGTACGTCCTTTGAGAACAGCACACACACGAGAAGGGTTTGAAAATCGGCGGTAGCGAGTGCTGAATTAGTTTGGGAAAATGATTAGTTCTTTAGACCCGTTTTCAAATTCCTTAGGACAGCATCAAATTCATCTAAACCTCTATTGAATCCCATTGAAAAGTAACAGAACATTGTATGTGTATTCAGTGTATTTAACCCAGATCTTGTATACCGCAAAACTAAACACAAACATAGCCAATTACCATTTCTCTGGGAATTGAATTATTACATCCGTTAGGGCAGTTCACAGGAAACTTGGCACACTTTCCAGTATGCACCTGCACAAAGGGAAAGAAAGTTTATACAACACGTTTTTATTGAACAGAAAGATCAAACTAAAAAGCAAAAGAAAATAAAAAGTAACGACAAGAGATTATAATAGCACAGAAAGGGAGTCTAGGGCGTTGGTCAGGATATCTTAATTTCCAAAAAGTTATTTTTTTTTCTTTTGAAGTTACTGTTTCCGGGAAACTGGTTCACTTCCGGAAGACTAACTTTCTATAATTCATGATCTCTCCCGAAGTCTAGACTCTCTTGTCAAATACCGGATAAACTTCTTTCGTTAACCGTTCAGTTGGATACACTTTATACAGAACACTTTATTTGAATGTCAATGTACTTAGCCTTAAAAATTACCAACTGGGGACAAAAATTTAAATTCTTCTTCTGGAGACGGGACCGCCATTTTGTTTGATCATCCGATCCTGTACTACGCTGTACCTTCACTTCTCGAGTTATTTCAACACCCTGATTATTGTTTTAGTCCCGGGAATCCGAACCCGCGACCTCCCGCTCCACAGTCAAGCGCTCTTCCGACTAAGTAATCCTGCCTCGGTTTTACAATTTTCAAGTCAAATATTAAGCTTACTACTTAATACTACAGTTACTTATCCTTACCTTCATGTGACATTCTGGATGTGGTTCTTTACAGTATGTACACTCGATTATCCTCCACTGACATGTAAATGCAACATGGTTCTCCAGATATTTCCTTTTCAGTGCAACGGGGCAATTTTGGTTGGAGCAGGAAACAACTTTAAATTGGCAACTATCGACGTGAGTCTGTTAGGCACAATAAAAAACAAGGTTTTTTAGAAATTGACATAACTAGCTCCGTTTTGATTCTTAGTAAAGCCTGGTTTCATTATATCGCATTAATTAGTCCAAATCGTTTGGATCGCCGTAGTCGTCTCATATGAGTCTCGATAGAGAGTTTTATTCCACGACGGCAACGGCGGAAAAACCACTAATACAACTGACTGTCGTCTGCGCGATTAACCGAACTCACTCACCTTGCCAAATGTGGGCAAACCCTTCTGGTGTTGAATTCTAAACTATCAAAGTTTAAAAGAGTAAGAGAAATTGATCACGGTATGTTCAGGTTGTGCATAAAACATCAAATTAGGCTATTTCACGTCCTAGTCTTGGGATGACGGTAAAGAAATGTACCAATATTAAAGCGTGCTGCACGTCGTACAAATGTTGTTTTGATAAGCCATCGCCTTATTGACGTTCTCGTTGCCGTCGTGGTGGCATATTTTAAAAGTCCCTAAGGTGTACTGGTGATCAAGACAATCACGAGAAAACAGCTCTGATTCAGTTTTACTATTCCTGACATCAACTGACAGCTTGTTACCTTTTTGCCTCTCAATTCACCAGTCCAGTCACAGCCTTCACTTGGACATTTGATGGCCAAGGACAGAATTTTTCGTTCTGTTGCTTTGTCTGGAAAGACATCCTAAAATAGGGCAAAAAAATAAGGCTTTTTAAAGGAAAAAATAATAAAGATCCTCATTTTTTTTATACAAACAATTTTAACGTATATATGGTTTAACACAGTTCATACGCGGCTCACTGACTAAGGCTACTTTGATTAGAAGTCATGTACACCAACAACGTTTTAAAATTGTACAAAAGGGAGTTCGATTTTCTTGGGTTTTAGGATTCTATTAAAAGACGTAAGTCTTGGATTCCCTTCGGTAACACAACATAACATAAACTTTATTTATACTCGAATTTTAGAGTAGCTAACGAGCTAATATCTTCGAGCAATATCTTCGTACCCATTATGGAGAAAAAATATTCGGATTCAACAAAGAGGGCATCGACACGCCACACTTTTTCCTCTCAACACCGGGAACTAAATTAATACCATTTTAAGAACCCTGCACAGGAAACCGACAGGCAATTACTTTTACTATGGGATGTGAGACCATTTCAAACAAAACGAAATTTTCTTGAATGGCTGTAACTTTCAAACTTCTTAGACATGGTTTACCTGCCCCTTTGCAGTGATAATACTTCTTTTGAAGGCGGATGAAAGTAGCAACTTACCCGATCTCGGTCCAGATTCTCTCTATCTGCTGGGCAAATGTGAGGAAAGCCTTCAGCTGCACTTCTGTATTTTTAAAGAATGGTGGCCATTAATGTCAAATCTGAAGTTACCCCTTCCATCCCAAAACGATTGACGACAAAATGTCATGGTCGTAGTATGACGAAAAAAGTATTACATGTAACCTGTCAATTCGAGTCTGTGGAATTCGAAGGAGCTCAAAAATATTAATAGACGACTGGCCCACATACTCCATGTAATCCGGACTCCGGAATAAGGGAAATTTTTGCTCGTGGAATCCAGAATCCTGGGCTTTGAAGCCTGTTATTCGGAATCCAAGTTTCACTGCAAGGAATCCGGAATCCACGCGTGGAATCTAGAATCCAAGACTGTCCGCTTGGATTCGCTTCCACGGGGCGAACTGTAGACCCTTTTAACTAATTTAGTCGTACGCCTCGAAGCTCAACGTGTTAATAAGACATCTCATCGAATGGCATACATTTATTTTACATCGAAACTGTCCGAATTCGCATGCGACAAAGTTTCACTATGGAAATCATAAGGACTGCCTTTCAGTTTTATACGCATCACTCACTGTCGCCTCCTCATGAGTCAAAAGTGATCACAGACGATTCATGGCGAGGGTGTTTCTCTAGGGTTTAGATCGAGAGAATCTAACCGTTAGGATAATTACAGAGAAACAAGCGATAATTAAGTGCGAAATTGGTCGGACTAACAAGATTCCAACTAAAATTAAGCTTACATATTAAATTTTACGCCCGTCTCAGTCGAATTGTATTGTAAGTCGACGTACCTTCTAAAATATTCTTCGAGGCAACCTTTACAAAATCTGTGACCACATCGTGTAAGAACAGGCTCCTTTAACGGCAAGTGGCAGATTAAACACCGAAAATCGTCTTCAACTTCATTCACAAACTCGTCCTCATGCCCTGAAGGTAACCGTTGTCTGGCTGCCCCCGCCATTTTGAAAGTTGCATATCATGTGGCGTGACATAGTGCTCTGTCTCGTGACTTGAGTCGCCGGGCTCTGTTACCTGGATCACGCAAAATCGGATGTTACTCAAACGAGGAAAGGAAAAAATGAAAAGATGGGAACAAAACAGATAATTAAAAACACAATAAATTTTGAACAGAAATTGTAGGGCAATCTATAAAAGCAAGAAAAAAAAAATAGTTAAAAAAAGTAACAAATAAGAAAAATAAGAAAAATAATTAACAAGGACTCTGTACCCTAGCCTCGGTTGCAACCCAACATGGCGGAAGGTTGACAATGGCAGGGTACAATGAGATCTTCGTAAACTCTTTAGATGAAGATGTTAAGTGTTGTTTCTGCCATTTACCTCTACGTGAACCCGTTCAAACAAGATGTGGACACAGATTGTGCCGTGAGTGTCTCGAGGAATTAACGCAGTCGACGACAAAGTAAGAAAAACGTGATGTATTCAAAGATACGGGGAAAGCTGATTTATTGTGCTTGTAGATAAGTTAGTATATACTGTATTCTTAAAAAGATGTACTCCGCTTTCCCCTCTATTTTGTGGGAAAAAAGTGGAGGAATGGACAATATTTCCAGGTTTCATAGAGGATAGTACGGGGTTCAAAATTGAAAAAAATTGTTCCTTGACACTTAATAAATAATATTTATCATGTCGTGGGCACGCCTGATGGGGTCTTGGTTTTCTACTTAAGGTGGGGTTTTGTAGAAAACAAAGACCTTGCTCAAATTTCTTGATAATGGTATATCATATTCTTTCTTGCTTTTTCTTTGGTTGAGATTACCTTTTTTCTAGCAATTTTCACGTGATTCCCAAATGTTTTGATGGGCGGGGTCTTCGTTTGTGATTAATCTTCTTTTTTAACCGAAGCTTCGAGTCAAATTTGTTGGTGGTTGTAGATCCTGCTGTTCCTTAATATACAGTTAACGTGTCTGTACAATTTGAGTTGGCGACTGTTTCAAGCTAATTTTCAAGTGATTTTAAGGAAGTCTTTGTCTGTTGCAGTTAGATGTGCCTGGCATTGTTACAGGGGTCCAAGTTGCACACCCCTGCCAAAAATTTCCTAAAGGCCTCCCCTCAGCTAGCAAGAAAAATAAAGGCTCTGGTGGCAGGTTTTCCTGGGGTAATCCCCATAAAGATGACAGGGGTGCATGTTGGACAATTTTCACAACACCGCTAAAGGTGATCATTTTATGGGCATGGCTAAAATATATTGATTCATTCACCGACACTCATAAGAGGTACCAAATTAAATAAACAACAAATTAACTGGCACTGACAAATTGTGGTTGACTATTTACTTGACTAACAAATAAATTCCTTCATTTTTATGATTCAACTCTGTTACCCTTGTAAGGTACTGCAGCAAACCTAATAGCGACAAATGTTGACCCTAAAAGGTACAACAATGATCCTTGTCATTTTAGCGGAGAGTAATCCTTCAGGGCAGGATCAGTTTAAATCAATTCAGAGTTTGTGTATTGATCAATGTTTGCAGGGATGACAAGTCAAACAATGATGATCTGTTTTCTTTTACTTGCCCAGTGGATAATGTGAAGTTGGATTTTAGCGTGGTAAGTATTTGTCCATTAACTAGCACACTAATAATATTGTTTTTCTTGTTCATGAAATTATTTTTACGATCTTGCCTTTCTGCTTGCCTTTGTTCATAGGACACCTTCCCTGACAAAGCAACAGAAAGAAAGATTCTGTCATTGATCATTCAGTGTCCAAATGGTTCTTGTGAGTGGACAGGACCACTTGGGGAAAAACAAGTAAGACTGTTTAACTTACTCAGTGATACCCCAGTTTTTCTTCCTTGCACAACATGATTATACTGATTGGGAATTTAAGTAAGAGGTAAGAAATTCTTGCAGACACCTTCCAGACATTGCTGTGCAGTTAATTGTTACACCTCCAGTAGTGATTTCAATGCGCATTGGAAAGGAATACCCATGTTGTGTTCATCTGGATGATAAAGTACATGTAATCTATATAAATGTGCTTTTCTTAAAATTTCGTCAGATACATGACTTAATGATCGATTTATCTGAGACTGCCATTGAACCCGAAAACAACAATATATTCAAACATACATGCAGTAATAAGTTTTAAATCTCCATGCACTCTTGTACATGTGGTGGCCCACACATTCACAAAAAATGTTTCCGCATGCTTGCCAAAGTCTCTTTTCCTTTTGTTTGTATTTTTGATTACATGTGCGTGCAATTTGCAATCAGACATTAAGCATTGTTTTTCATTGACAGAAACACTTGGATTGTTGTCTCTTGCTTGTTGTCTCTTGTACAAATGAGAACTGTAAAGAGACCATGGTGAGGAAGGATTTGGATGAACATGTGACTGTCACATGTCAATGGAGGATGATATACTGTTCATACTGTAGTGTTTCACTTCCTGATTGCCATTTGAAGGTAAAAAGTCACATTGTGCTTTTAATATGTTTTCACCATAGTCTCATTTCACAAAGTGAAAAAATAACAACAAGTAATAATAATACCAAAAAAAAAAATAGAAACAAGAAAGGAAGGAAAAGAAATGAACTACTGGTTACATGTATAACCATAATTGCTGAATAGAAATTTGACACATTGGAATTTATACTTGTGAAACAATGTCACATGTCATTGCACTAGTGGCTTTGTTTTTAATACTTTGCCTTTTTTTCCAAGGAACACATAAATATATGTTCAAAGTATCTTGTTGAGTGCCCCAATACCTGTGGCGTGGAAATTCAACGGGAAAAGGTAAGGTGTTCAGTGCCTGATCCAGACCCTCAGATGGAAGGGGGGGGGGTGCAGGGGGGTGGTCTCTGGGCCTCAGTTTAGTCTAAAAATAAGGGGCCCCCCCTGGATCCGCCACTGGGTGTTTCCTTTAAAAAACCTTAAAACTGCTCTTCTTAGTGGACATGCCACTAGGGATCCAGATCAATTATGGCATGTTTAATATATGTTTGACAGTGTACACAGGTGACCCTCGGTTTATGGAAAATATTTAAAAATCATTGGATGTGGTCAAGTTTGATATGAAGAATTATGCAGATCGAATAATTTGTATAGCATGAAAGCATAATTCATTGATAATCATTGTTTTATTAATCATACGAAATACCTTTAAGCTGAACACGTATTTCCTAGTATTTCTCAGCAATTTCAGGATATGAAGGGATGTTTTATTCTAGTAGATATTCTTTTTATGGCAGTGGGCGTCTCTAGTTCAGCTGTTTCATCTCCGCATGATATGTGAAGGTTTTCGCCATTTTCTTCAGCTCTAGAGTGCTAAAACAACTGGGCCTCTGCGTCGCTCCTTTCCAAGGCGTCTGTGCCTCCCTTTTTCAGTCAAATAATTTACTATGGAGAGAAGTTATTACATCACGTTGCCATGGTAGCAGAATTTTTGGATGACAACAAACCAAAACGTCACTTAAAAAGTGGATTCGCACTGTTTCAAACTTCATCAATCTTATTTAATTTCATTTAATTTGTCAAATGTTGGCGAAATACTCTGGGTAAAATCCGAAAGGACCGTATGTAAGTTTAGAAAAAGAAAAACAAAATTTTTTTGTTGTGCTCACCTACTCCATAAAGCGGGCGCGTGAAATTAGGAAGTTTCATGTCGTGGTCGTGCAACAACGGCTAGGAAATGTACAAAAAAGCGTGATGCACGTGCAAAGATGTTTTTTTGCCAATCTAAACCTATTATTTTTTTGCTGTTCGCCGTTGCCGTTGCAAAAACTCCCTATTGTTGTCATCCAGAAATTTTCCTACCATGGTAACGTGACGTCACACTTCTCCTCTCTATTGACGTCAGTCGTAAATGAACAGCAAACGTCTTCCTAATTTGGTCATCGCTGGCTGGTTATGTAGGATTAGCCGGTGAATTACTTTCAATAAATAGTAATTTCTTTTTTGACCCTTCTTTATTGCAACCTTGCTTCAGGAAATAAAGCAAAACCAAAAGCGGCACAGAGATTTGCAAAAAATTTGACATTTTAATGGAGGAATCATAGACTGAGAAAACACCCAGCGAATTTTCCAATGGCACCTCCTGTTTCCCCGCGAAATAACGTCTGAGTAGCGAGAGCAGAAATTGCCTACTGATGACAGGATTTTGCTTCTAATTGGCTGAAAATTTGTTTCAACCAATCAGAAGCACTACCCAGATCTGGGTAGTGATGCGTCATCAGTGTGGAATTTCTGCACTTGTTTCTCAGACGTTATTTGGCGGGGAAACCGGTGGTGGTGTCGCGGAATGTCGGCAGTTTTCTCCGGCTAGGGGAATCATAGCTGTCGTGTTATTATTCACTTACTAAGCAATACTGGCTGCACTGAGATGTTGTCACTATGATTCCGGCACAAGATCACAAGTTGCCTGGGCATAGTTGTCTTTCTAATTTCAATGTTAAATTATCCAACCTTTATAGATCCCACATCACGTTGAAAATGACTGTCCACTGGAGATAGTATCCTGCCCTTATGCTCAGATGAGCTGTGATGTAAAGGTAAATTCAAACAGTACTGAGTTACTGATAGATTGGCCACGAGTAATTTAGCAAAAAGGAGACGTTTTGCACTAAGATCTACATGTATAGTTTCAAGAAAGATACTTTCAGTGGAAATCAATTGAAAGATTAGCGAATGTTTAGGGTAGAAGCGGGGGGGGGGGGCACTCCATCAAAAACTATTTTCCATTCATTTCGAAGATGATAGACTTCAAATTGTTGCTACTGGAAATATTTGTATATGTCGCAACTGTTAGTCGTAAGAGTAGTCATTTTCAGCTCTTCGTTTTTCTTTTCCTTGGTCAAATCTCGACAAAGCTTAGCTGTACTAAAAATGGCTTCCAACTTATTCAGCAAATGTTCTGCTTATTTCCACGGCACCGTGTAGTGGTTATGATGGGGTCGACAAGCAGAAATTTTACTGCGCTTTTCACAAACATGCGAATTCTGAAGTTCAAAAGCCAACTGACGATTGCGTTTTTCGCTGCCGTCAATCATCTTAACGGACCTCTTAGGAAACAAAACTTTACTTTAACGGGTGCAAAAGGTCAAGGTTTGTGATTTGTGATTGGAGGATTTCGATCCGTTTTGTGTGTCTCTGTGTTTCAAGGTTCGTTGCTTGTGATCGTAATTATGATTGACGGCAGCGAAAAACGTAATTGTGAAGGCGGCTTTTGAACTTTAGAGTTCGCGTGTTTGTGAAAAGCCCAGTAGAAGCGCTTACAAAATGCAACGGTAAGCTAAAAAGCCAAGACCTGTTACTTACTTTTTACAAACTTTCGACAGGTTGCAAGAAATCAGGTTGAATCGCACCTTCAAGCAGCTTCAAGTAACCACCTTGATTTGGCCCGCATTAACTTGCTTGGCACCCAAGAGAAGTTCAGAGAGAAAACAAGGAAAATGGACGAAAGAATGTCCGAATTGGAAAAGCAGGTTTATGACTTGAAGAACACAAACACCTTCCTCCTTGAGGCGGTGGCTTCCCTGGGACTTACTATAGCTCCTCAACTGTCTTGGAGGATTTGTAACATCACTGAAGCCTTAAAACCCCCCACGCCGTACGGAACAGCAGCATTACAGAGCGAACCTTTCTACTCTTCTGCTAATGGTTATAAATTGAAGGTGTCTCTTTACCCCAGGGGTTCCAAAAGCCGCAAGAGAGGTTATGTTTCTGTGTACCTGATTGTTATGAAAGGGGAATACGACGATGCATTACCGTGGCCTTTCCGTCATAAAGTAATTTTTACCCTTATTGACCAACAAGAAAATCTAGAGAAAAGGAGGAATATTGTCCGTGAGTTAGTCCCTGACATGAACCGAAAATGGCATGCAAGGGCTTGCGCAAAACCAACTGAAGACGAAAATCCTGAATTTGGAATTTTTGAACTTGAGCCAATAGACACATTTTTATATCAAAAGACTCGAGGCTACCTTCTTGATGATTCACTCTTGCTTGAAGTGAGGGTGATTCCTCAACTTAATGTTGTTTGAAAAGCAAATCATACATATTAAACCTTCTGGACTACTTTCAAGAACGTCCATTAATTGAAGAGGCAAGAGTTGCAAGAGAGGGACTAGCTAACAGGTTTGAAGTGAAACCAAAACACAAGTGACCAAGAAAGCCACCAAACAGTGTGTAACCCAACCTCCTTTAGTTACTTTATATTTGAAACGAAAGAAACCACGCGATAAATTAAGAGAGGGTTATTTTCTTGGTGGGTGCAAATGTTTTACCCTCAAATACAAGGCCATTTTGGTAAGTCCTGTGGCCACTAAACGCTACTTTGCCAAGACCTTCAACCAAGAATATCGAAACTAGAAAACAACACGTCTGAACATGGCGTATGAAGACAAACGTGTCACAAGATAAGCGTTTTTCAAAAAGACTTCAGTGGCGGATCCAGGGAAGGAGCCCGGGGGACCCACCCCTCCTTATTTTTAGACCAAACTTAGGCCCGAAGTGCCGAAAAAGATTTTTTTGAGACCGCCAGGTTACATGTGTCTTCGTTTTTGCGTCTTCGGTCTTCGTTTCGCAGACACCTCGTATAAAGTGTTTATAATAATGCTTGTAATGATAGTGCTTATGATAGCGCTTATAATCGTATGAAGTTCTTATAAGTGCTTACAACTATAGTATAACTAAGACCTTGAAAGCCTTGACCTCTAAAATAAGTATCAATATGAGCTTAAGCTTTAAGTCTTCATATTTTCGAAAAAATGGACGAGCTGCATGGTCAAAACGATACACAAGCACGTCATTCCTTCGATGCCCGTCAAAATGGCGACGCTTTTGATGAAGGCCGTCTCAATCTGGCGGATTTCGTGCAATTACTTCATACCTCTTCGCAAAACACAAAAAATTGCCAATCCGCAAAAATGAACTCCCGCAAAAAAAATTGCGCCACTACAGGCAACCCAAGCTTAGTATGAGAGATTTAATATTCATTAAGGTGGCTCGACTGGATTTTTTTGGAGGGATACCTCCCAAGTTTGAGCATCAACAACGTCGCCATGAGTAAAGATATAGGAAAAAGATTACCACAACTGTATTATATAAAGATGAAAATTTCTTATGATCTGGGTTTTATTGCAATCGGAGTCACCATGGCAACGTAACAACGCCATTATGTTTTTTATTTATCTTTGTGTTTCTCTGTACCGGGAGTTTTTTTTAAGAAATCGCTTAAGGGATTTTGTACCTGCCATAATTGCCTCAATTATGTCAGTGGTTATATGCATGTTAATAAAATTCTTCTTACTCGCGATCGCCCAGAGCAATTCCCCTCTTTTCAGGTACGCAGTTTTCAATGGAATCAAACTACTATAAGATGAAGCCGCGTTTCCAAAGCTTATCATTTTCTTTAAAAAACAGCTAATTGTGTGGATAGCACGCTATTTCACTGTTTTTATGATGCTGAAAACTTCGGTTCAAAATATCTCAAAAACGCTCTCATAGAATTTGTTCAAACTTTGCCATAAATGAGGCAATTATGGCAGGTACAACCTCCCTTAAGCGATTTCTTGAAAAAACTCTTGGTACAGAGAAACGCAAAGATAAATAAAAAACGTAATGGCGTCGTTACGTTGCTATGGCGACTCCGATTGCAATAAAACCCAGATCATAAGAAATTTTCATCTTTATATAATACAGTTCTGATAATCGTTTTCCCATATCTTTACTCATGGCGACGTAGTTAATGCTCAAACTTGGGAGGTATCCCCCCAAAAAAATCCAGTCGAGCCACCTTAATACGAGTGGTATCACTGCGTAATCCTCAAAATGGCCGTGACTACTAAGGATTTGTATGGGAATTTAGGGAATAGATTCAAGAAGATAAATGTTCGCTGGAATTTTCAGTAATAAACACTTTACCTTTTTTACTTGGTTTGTTCTTGCTTGGCGTGCGGTTATCCGATCCGCTCAATTTATGCGATTAAATCAAAATGCATATTGCAAAATCTCGGATACACCGGATAGTTTTCGACGTACCTTTCGAGGTCTTAGAGTTTTCGAGGTCTTAGGTCTTCGGTCTTAGCTTTCTAGGCTACCCCCTAAGGGAGGGACAGTTGTTACGCAATACATTGTTATTAAGCATAATAAGACTAATAACAAGTGACGTACCATGCTTGGAACATAAAATAAAACCACTGTACTGTTAAAAATAAACCAGTACTAAAATATGAGAGGAGAAACGTGCAATCAACTAATAACTTTAGGATCACTTGTATCTTGCCGAAGACCCTCACTTAAGATGAGATCAGGCTGTACTCTCGTTTCGCTTGCTAAATAGATTTCCGGCGGGCAAGGCGGCGAATCGAAAAGTCTCGCCTCCAGAGCAGACATTGTTTCATGTGCTTCTGAAATTTACATTCACGATATTACCGCAGGGATATGTCATGGACCTTAAACTCAACACTAGGGCCTTCGAGGCTAAAATACCATTCGTATTTAATAGTTGGGGCGGAACAAAGGCATCCCAAGTATGTGGTCAGATTATGCTAGTGCCACCAAGAAAATGGGGTAGCTTTTGCTCGTCCGCAGTAAATCTAGATTTACGAGTAGTAGTGGTGCTAGTATACATTTTATAGAGGGTCGTGAAATCGTTAACAGTATCCTTACGTTCGTTCATAAGTAGCGCCTTCCCGATCCGCCAAACGTCGCTCATGGACATAGACCTTGTAGAGCAGTCCGTGGCATCTACAGTATCATCAGCTGCAGGGGCGTAGCCAGGATTGTTCAAAGGGGGCGCCACCATCCATGGATCGCCGACTATATATGGTTTATACCGCTGCTCTCCCTCGTGTATCAGCGGGCTCAGTCGTATTATCGCGGCATGGAAGGCCCATATTAACAAAAGACAAGAGCCGTTGACGAAAATGCTTTACATAAAAACAATTTTAAAAAAGTGGGCTTTTCAACAATGGCTTTTACGGCCAAGATATTGTCATGGCGTTTTCGCCACCTGAATATTGTAGGCTGTTTGCTCAAAAGAAGGCCTACCAAGGGGGGGTCACGGGCACCCTAGGACCCCCACTAGCTACGCCCCTGCAGCTGACGTTCCGTTGACGCGAGAGCTATCTCTAAGTCCTACGCAGAGGTACCCTGCTAGCAAGCTCTCCATTTATGGCAAGCGAAGCGAGCCGCAAGAGAACACGCGAGTGAGCGGCAAAGGAAAGGAGTACTCGTAAGGATCTCTTACGGCTGGCTTTCACTAGCGACAGAGTCGGAATCGGAGTCAGAGTCGTAAGCAGAGTCCTAAGAGCGCTTATGACTCCGTGAAAATAAAAAATCGGAGTTGTAAGCAGGGTCATAAGCGCGACGGGTCAGAGTCGGACTTACCAGAACGTTTCCATTTTCTTCCGTCTCCGCTTACGACTCCGTCGCTTATGATCAAGCGAAAAACAGATTGTCGGAGTCGGAAGCAGAGGCGAAAGAATAAACCAATCACAATGCACGTTCCCGCGCTTTTTCTTCCACTTCAGCTTACGTGCGACTCCGACAACCTAGTTTTCATTTGATCGAAAAAGACGGAGTCGTAAGCGGATGTGAGCCTTTAAAAAAGAACATGCATTCAGAAAGACCAGCATTTAGCAAAAAGTGTCAAGGAGCAAGCAACCAAAAATACTGTCTTTTGTGAGGGGGGGGGGTCGCTACCCCGGGGGGGGAAGTTACTGCCACATAAGGGCTATATAGATATGTGCCGCTGTGATGGGTATGGTTTTCACGCAGTTTACTCTGGGATAGGATATAAATCAGAGAGTTTGGGTCTAGAATAGGGTATCATTCAGTTAGTTGAAGGTTTTAGTCTAGACTAGGGAGTTGCCACTCAAAAATATAAAAAAATCAAATCGGCAAGTTTAAATTTATACAACTCAGCCTAACTACTATAGGATACGGGGAGATTAGGAATTCAGTACCCTTACGCTTAGGGTTCCAGGGTCCCAGCGGCAAATCCCCACCCAAAAATTCCCAAAGTACTCCCACGGGGGTCGCTACAATGAGGTACAGTGGGGAAAGCCATGCACCTTTCCAGAGACCTGTGGATATGTTGGAGGGGGCAGTTTAGTCTGTGGTAGGGAGTCAAAATCAGAAGATTTTGGTTTAGCATCTGGAATGTCTCGGCACTTGCAGTTAGATGTGGTCTGGTGTTGTTACATACACACCCTGGCCAAAAATGTCTTTAATGCCTCTCCCCAGCAAGCAAGAAAAAGAGAGGCCCTGGTTGCAGGCTTTCCTGGGGTAATCCCCATAAAGATTACAGGGGTGCATGTTGGAAAATTTTGACAACACCCCTAGAGGTAATCATTTTATGGGCGTGGCTAAAATTCATTCATTCACACTCATAAGAGGTTCCAAATTAACTAAACAACAAATTAACTGGCACTGACAAATTTTGGTTGACTATTTAGTTGACTAACAAATAGTTCCCTCATTTTGATGAATTAACTCTGTTACCCGGCCCTTTAAGGTGCTGTAGCAAACTTAATAGCCACAAATTTTGACCCTAAAAAGTATAATGATGATCCTTGTAATTTCAGAGAAGAGTAATCCTTCAGGGCAGGATCAGTTTAAATCAGTATTCAGTGTTTGTGTATTGATCAAGGTTTGCAGGGATGACAAATCAGACAATGATGTTCTGTTTTCTTTTACTTGCCCAGTGGATAATGTGAAGTTGGATTGTGACATTGTAAGTATTTGTCTGTTAACTAATTCGCTAATTGTTTTTCTTATTAATGAAATTATTTTTATGATCTTGCCCTTCTGCTTGCCTTTGTTCATAGGACACCTTCCCTGACAAAGCAGCAGAGAAAAAGATTCTGTCATTGATCATTCGGTGTCCAAATAGTTTTTGTGAGTGGACAGGACCACTTGGGGAAAAAGAAGTAAGACTGCTTAACTTACTCAATGATACCCTTGACCACCTTTAAGCCCTAAGAGTGATCAGCATCAAATTTCTCCTTGTAATATCAGTGCTTTGTAAACAGAGTGGTCATGAGAAGTACGGACACGATCACACAAGATAAATTTGCTTGATATTTTATAAATTTCTCCCCACTATTTTGTAGGAAATGAATAGGGGCAAGAAATGAGAATCCAGAGAATCCAAATTTTTGACCGGGAGTTAGGGTCTAAAGGGTTATACTCTTTCAGTTTTTCTCCCCTGCACAACATATACCGTATACTGATTGGGGATTTAAATAAGAGGTAAAAAAGTGTTACACCAACTTGCAGACATTGTTGTGCAATTGTTATACCTGCGTATAGTGATTTCAATGCACATTAGTAAGGACTGCCCATGAGGTGTTCAGCTGGATGATGATATTGATCATGTACATTACACATAAATTACATGTGCTTTGCTTAAAATTTCCTCAGATACATGACTGTAAAAGGTTTATCTGAGACTGCCGCTGAACCTGAAAACAACAATTTAATCAAACAGATACATGCAGTAGCTAGTTATCAATTTTCATGCCTTTTCTTTTCTTGTGGACACCCACGCATTCAACAATTCTTTTTATTCATTTATTTATATTGTACTTACGCTAATTACAGTTGTTTGCTCAAACAGTATATTAAACATAGCATAAATCTTTAAAAGTTTCCGGTAATATTTTCGTTTAATGTGAATCACATATATATACATGCACCAAGAGTAGCCGGTAATCATATTGAACTAGGAAATATAATTAACTGATTTATCAAGGCGTTGAAAGTACAACCTATACTTTCTATCAGTAGTTTTCATTATAAAATGAAGCAGCTTCCCGAGCAGTTTAGTTCTCTACTACTAATAATAGCCTGCGTCAGTAGCAGGTAGTTGTTTGATAGTTTTAGTTACCAGATTATTTTTCCTTGGTAGTTGAGATACAGCGGCCCAAAAGCTCTGAGAGATCAAAGATGTGGGAGGGGACAAGAGGATTTCTAAACAATTATACACGGGTTTTCCGTAGTTTTTACACACATACATACATGCATACATGACCTTTATTTAAACACGATAGTTTTTAAAGCTATTAAAGCTTGTGGGGGTCGTGTTTTTACTTTGATCTTTATTGTTTGTACAATAGATTCATAAGTTATGATCTACTATTGCCACTATCTATAAGCTACGCACAGCACTTTACATACAATTTGTATAAGAGTATAACCTGTAGTATGTAACATATTCCTCTAGCTCCAAGTCAATGGCTCCGACCAATTTCAAAGTTACTGACGCCGCGAAACATATACGACATCGTCTTGACATCGTGGACCAACAACTACTTTAATAATTACAGTGTCGTTCAAAAGGTAACCTCTATCACTCAAATAAGACAAACGATGAGAGATATTGGTCCATCGTTCATTCTCTTCCAGTATAGGCCGCAGGAACTTATTCTGACTCTCGGTCTTCAAAAGAGGTCGATGCTTAGTAATCAAATTCTTACATTTTATACCAGGTTTTTTTTGTTGATCAATCAGTTCATAAGTAACCATATTACGAAAAGGCCATGGTAATATGATGTCATTTTCACTTTGCATTATTACAAAGTCAATTTTGAGGGCAGGTCCAAACTTGAAATCAATTCCCATATACAGTTTACATTTATAACCCTTTTTACCCAAGTAAAATGGATTACTCTCTACCTCGTATCCCTCTAATTCGCCCCGTTTAAGAAATCCTCTGAAGCCTGGAATCTTCCACTCTTTTTCCCACACACCGGGTATAACCTCGAAGCAGATTTCCTCTCTCGGCGGTATGGCAAAATCCTTATACATGGATGCACTTTCTTTTTGCTCGACCCTCCGCATTGGGTTTAAAGGTCTCTGAAGCAACCCAAAGCTTTTCTCTAATGAATCTACTTTCCTAGAGTCGTCCTTAAGAATCATTTCGACTGTTTCTACCCTATTTTGCAGCTGAGTTTGAAAAGTACCTACTTTTCTTTCAAGTGCATTGACCTTTTCCCCATAGTCATTGCTTGACAGAAGACGAATAATTAACTGCTGGTCTTTAAATTTCGCTTCAAATAGTTTCAACTGCCTTTCTAGGTCATTGAACTTCTCGTTAAGTTTACTTGTTAAATCATGAGACCTTTCCAACTCCTCTTGAGTGCTAGTTAGTTTTGCAAAAGCCAAGTCAACATGTGTTCGTACAGCTTCCTGAAGATGGCTTTCAATCTCTTTCCGTCGAACCTGCAGTAAAACAGTCTTTTTTTCGCAAAAGGACGCTATGCATAATACAGGTGTAATTTTCAAATGTACGGGTCGCGTTAGTCAGAGCATCTGATACCCTTTCTGTCTGCATAACTAATTTGCTCCGAGTGATAACATGTTAGTCTACTTCTGTTATATTTAAGAAACATTGTACGTAAAAGAAATGGCTTCCTTGTAATCTACATTCTCACTGAGAGAGTAATTTGTTATAAAACATTGAATTGACCTTAAGTGATTGCCCAATTGGTCCTTTCACATTATTCTCAGTTGCCTATTTTACAGTTACAGGTGGAATTGAGGGTGGAGTTGACATTGTTTTGATACAACCCTTTCTGCTTTATTAAGCTAATCATGTTATTCTTATGCTAATTAGTATTTTTTAAGCAAAATTTAAATTAGAAAAGGGAAGGGGGTTTTTACCAAAACAAGGTCAACCTCAGCCTCATGTTCACTCAAAGGCTTGGACACTAAGCCCGCAACTGTAAAATGCCCTGTTATGCACTGGCTTCTGCAAATGGAACAATGTGGTAAGTTTTTTCTTGAAAAGCAACAAAAGAAAAAGAACGAAAAATCGACAGATATTTATACCAAATGAAATCTTTTAAAACAAAACTCGCTGCTCTGAATTTAGTTAAAAAGCAACTTACCTTTGTTGCACAGCCCATTTGAGCATACGGACAGGACGTTATGGTCAGTGGACAATCTTTTTCATAGTGCTTTAAGAGCTGTAATGAAAAAGAAAAAGTGCTAAATTCCACACCGCAGAGCTTAGTTTTGGGACCGAGAGTGGGTAGGAATAACCTTGCTTGCAACAATAACATCAAAATACATCCAATATTCCACATTTTGTATCCCTCCGACGTTTCATTTGAGGTACTTTCACAAGCATTTCGCTATTCTTCACAAAAATACTGAAGAAACCAACTGGCATCAATGCCTATATATACTTTTACGAATTCCGCCGCAATCTCATTTCATCTTCGCCTCGGCACTAACTCACTGCGTTACAGACATTGAGTAGCAATGCGGCGTTTAAAACAACAACAACAACAACAACTGGTAACTTCTTCGACAAATCGTATTTGAAATGTTTCTGAGAAGAAGTAAATAGATAAATTAATCAACGTTTCTAGGTCAGAAAGAACCAAAGTAGCCACAAAATGGAGAATGAGCATTTTCAATGGTAGGTAGAAAAATTTAGTTGTTTATTTGTCACAAATAAGTAACTTGTTTGCTCGTTTTTTCTTATTTCCACCAAAACTTCAAGTAGAATAGAACATATAAGTGTTGGTTTCTACTAAAACAATAGGCTCTTTACGTGGTACAAAACCGCCATGCTGTACAGCAAGACACGCACTAGAACAAGACAAATAAAAGAAATGACCATTTTATAGCCTGAGTATCACGCGTCCCTAAGGGGCTAGGGGAGAGGAGATTTTAGATAGTGATGATGTGAGATCTTTCTTTGTCTTGCCCAAGTGCATCCCTTGTTCTCCAGCATGATGCTTTTGTACCACGTGAAGAATTAGCTGCAGCGGGCCTACATCTATTAGTCTACTCGTTATTGTTTTCTAAAAGCGAAATACATGTATTGAATTCGGTGCTAACCTTTCCCTTTTCTCTTTGAAGTTCGCTATTCAAAATCATCTGCCTGTTTTAAGAGCCCAGTCCTTCCTCCCCTTCCAGCTATCTGGGTTCATAGACATAGGCCGAGGAATCAGTAGAGCAAAAAGAGTATGAACCCACGTCTATCGTGCATCTCTCTATTGTACAAAATTCAGTAGGGGAACAGTAGTAGCAGCACTTTATTCTTACCTCTTCTCGCGGGACGACAGCCCCGCAGTTTTTTCGGCAGTTTAGTGGTTTTCTCGTGCAATCAAGTTCGTGAGCCTGTTGAAATGAAATGCCGTCAAATTTGTCTTTAATCATCTACAGTCACAATTGTATATAACGGCCCTTTATATAGTGGTCACCCTGTATATTACGGTCACCGGACAACTTCCTAAAATTTTCAGTTGCCTTACATTTTCT
>CALNXI010001487.1:28531-33531 GCA_942486025.1 Porites evermanni | reverse complement strand
ATCGGGCATTCATTTGGCGGAGGTTTCGGGTTTGGAGGGATGACAGGATAAAATAGGCATTTTCGCGATTCGTCTCAACAGGTTTTGCCCGGGGTTATAGGTCATTCGAGTTCCTGTTTATATGCCAGCAGCGAAACTAACAGTACATAAATGGAACTCTTACCTAGTTTTGCTATGACTAGATTAAAGAAAATAACGCTGATAAAACGAGTGATAAAGTATATTTTTAACAACAAAAATGTTGTATCCATAGGAATCATCTTACGACAACCTTGCATTTTTACCCCCCAGCCCCACCCCCCTTACACAAACCATGCAAAAGGGCTTAACATGTTCCCGTGTAAGAATCTGTCACCTTTCTATGGTTAGGTTGCCTGCTGATTATACGCAATACTGAATACGATAGACGATCACCACAATTTCAGATACTTAAAGTAGCTGCTTTTACTTGAGTTCAGTTTATTATTCATGTTGTTCTATAAATATCTCCTATTGCGTTATGTCTCAGAATGATTCCCATATCAAGACATTCACTAGTACCGTTTTATCCTAAATATAGCTGTAAATATGAAACCCCAGAGGACAGATTATGCTTTCCTTGGCCTGCAAGAAACAAGTGCTATAACTAAGACAATTGTTCCTTCCTTTAACAAGGACGAAGCAGCGGCACCCAACGTCAAGTTTTGGAAAATATCTGTTCCGAACACGATTTGAGATCTAGAATTTTCGGAACATTTGTTGTAAAATTTCTTTCATGCCTGCCTCTCCTAGGATTATCGAACATCTAAAAATGGTATAATTGCCCATTTTTAACAGATTTTTAGGCTAAAAAGGTCACCTGGAGTTTTCGGGAGTCTTTTCCGGCTGAAAATTTCGCTGAAAGGCGAGTTTTGATCCCGATAATTTTCGGATCACTAGACTTACAGCTAGGAAATTCGAACATATGAAAGATTTTGAGGGCATAAAAATATGCCTATGTCTACCGTTTAAATACTAAAATACGTTCAATAATGCTAGTTTAAGTGGTTTTGAACTATACTCTCGTTGGGTGCCCCTGACGTAGATCTATAACGTTACTCAAATTAACATGTGAGGACAGACCTCAAATTACAGCCCCTTTAAAGCCATCCTTTTGAGGGGCCCAGGGATGGATCTTCCTCAACTATAAACATCTTTAAATCTTCTTAATGTATTGCCGGCAATATGTTTAAGAACTTTGGCATTAACCATTCGCACGATCAGACAATTAGGTTCAAATAGAAATCACAACAAATCGTTCATACGGCCAAATGGAATACCTCTTAAAGTGCTCGTCAAGACACTGTCTGCAGAATCTGTGACCGCATTTCGTTAGCATTGGATTTTTCAATGCTAACTGACAGATTGCACATTGCAAATCGTCTTCCAGTGCGTTAACAAAGTCCTCATCGTATCCACCAAGGGATAAATTTGCTGGAGCTTCCGCCATATTCAACTGAGCACTAACCAGGCGAATGATCCGAGAGTGAACAGCAGATCATGGGAATTGGATACCTTCTATCGTGTAGGGAGGGGCGGAAGTATTCGTTTGTCAGTAAAGTTCGCGGATTTTGTACGCGGAAGGAAATGCCTATGCCACGTGTTCTCACTGTGACAGACTTAAAACTGACCAGATTCAAATATCGATGAAACGAACCCATCGAGAGAAGCAGTAAGCGCCTGGCTCAATACAGGGAGGCCTTTTATTAGCTGCGCAAAACTTTCCGCGAAGTGCGTGTTATGAGCATTGTGAGTAGTTGATTGAATAGACCTAAGACCAAGGCATTACTCCAGTCTCACGATAAAAGATTGGATGACATGTCAATGCCCCCACTGATCTCATCAAGATATTTTCACTCAAATTGTGTTGTTCATGACCACTTTCTGCAACGTTTCTCGACGAACTCGCGCGGAAACGCTTGCTACGCAGGCTACCACTTTCTGGGTCATCATGGAGGTGTAAAAGTTACTCCACCGTACCTCCTTTAAGGTGATGTTACACGGGACGATTAGCAACGACGATTTTCAGCGCATCACAGCGTTGCAACATTGTTTTAAATAGTTACAACATTGTTCCAACATTGCAACGCTGAGATGCGTTAAAATCGTCGTTGCGAATCGTCCTGTGTAACATCACCTATAGTTGCGAAGGTATGGGTATGAGCAAAACCGATATAGCTTCCTTGTATACTTTCTTGTTTTGTCAAGAGATAACTTTCTTTCACTTGTAATAAATATAATTTGCTGTTTCGAACAGCATGAATGTTTTCAAAAGCACCTTTTCGTGTACACATATTTCCTCCTTACTTCAACCATAGTTAATTGAGTGGATGGTTATGAAACCCGTCAGACTCCTTAGTTATATGTTTTTATGGACCTGAAAGTGCACAACGTTCAAAAGAATTCCTATCATTTTGATTGTATTGACCAATAAAAACGTTGCATTAATTTCTTCCGTAACAATTTGCCAACAGAAAACAAAGGATTGTGCACTTTCAGGGTGTTTCCAACATAAACTGCAGCACTGTTGTTTTTGTCATTGATGTTTGCCGCTTTTCATAACCAGTCTCCTCTAAAAACTATGCTTCAACGTCGTTCCCAGGGTTCTCTCTTTTCCTCCCTGGAGTAGGCCTTTGTACATTATGCTAACAGTTTTTTCAGCATTTTAGTGAGGCAAAAGCATTAAAAATTATTAGAGCATTTCAGTGGCATTTTTCCGGAAAATTAGTTTTTTTTTACACAGAAAATAAAAATTGAAACATTTTTGAAGAGAGATGACAACTTTAAAAATAATTCTAAAAAAATATTCAAATTTCACCTTAATACAGCCTTGTAGATGATTTTTTTGCTATATTGAAACTATTTATTTGTATAAATTGTTGTCATACAACTTCTGTTAGCCTTAAACACCCTTAAATGTTTAGAATAAATAATAAAAAAAAGACCTCTCTATGATGAGCATTATTAACTGAAGCATTTTAGTGACTTTTTTGGGAGATCACCGAGCATTTTAGTGGGGAAAAGGAGCATTAAGGTGGGGCATTTTAGTGGGGAAACAAAAGCATAATGTACAAAGGCCTACCCTGGAGGAAAAACAGACTTGGCTGGAGACAGACCCAATATCAAGGACGCCGTTAGTTAGCAATGCAAGAATAACGCCCCGGGGCGTTAATGTTGCATTGCAAACAAAAATAAGGGGGAAAGTCACAATTAACGCCGAGACGTAACAAGCCAGTGATAATATGCCCACGTTCAAACATCTAAGCTTTTTATTCATTTAATTTTTGTTTAAATCTTCGATGCGTTTAATAGAACGCATAGTTAACAACAGCGCAACATTTTTTCTTTCTTCTGTGTTTAAATAGGGTACTGTATTGTTTTGAATCATACTTTAATAGTAACTGTAATTGTGGTAGTTTAACAAATGATTGCTACAGAAACCTACCCTCTTGATTTAAAAATGTAAAACAGATTAATATTTGGTTTAAATTACACTGACTTTTACACTCACAAGCAGGGACTAATCATGTCAACAAACGTGATAAACATTTCACAGGCACAGAGGCTTCCCATGGCTTTTTCGGGACCTAGACAGGTACCAACTGGAGCCCCCTGACTCCATAGCGGGTCCCCAATAGGGTTCGTCAATCCCGTAATCCCGACCCCAAATTTCGTGCAATCCCGGAATCCCGAAGGTCATTTTTGGCATCCCACCTACCGCGCATACTTTCAATCCCGAATCTCGCCTTGATTTTGCTTTAAAATCCTGAATCCTGAGCTTCAAATAAGGGAAATCCCGGATCCCGAAAAAATTTTCTGAGACCCTCTCCTTAAGCAAAAAACATAACGTTCTATCACAACACGGGCAACTTTTAACGATGAACTGTGGGTACAAAATTAATAGCTATTTTCTCCTTGACCACATTATTTTCAGCCTGCACTGAAAGTAACTGATTGTCTACGGACCGTCCGGAACTCCAAAAAAACTATTCGTTTTTTTTTTTCTAACTTTCTAAGTGACAGAAAACCTTTCTCTCGAAAGGTGCTCTTACTTTCAATTATAAACAGCAGTTGGAAATCACAAACAAACTGAAAGATGCTGCATGTCCGAATGCATTACTTTGTAGAAGTTAACAGGAGAATTTGTTAAAATATCCATATAATTCACCTTATGTGGCCATGTCTTTAATTCTCGAGGCCACTCTGTTTTATAAAGCATGGGGGAATTACTAGGAGAAAATTGATGCTCATTTTATTATTATTATTATTATTATTAATCTTAGGGCTTAAAGGGTTAAGTTTTGGTTTATTGGATCATGAATAATTCTTGAATAATTCAACCGCTACTTGGTCAGATAACCACCAAACCACCACTGTGTCGTTGAGTAATCCCCTGCTGTGCAACGAAATTTTACATTAACATCATTGTACCAACCAAAGTTGTCTTCACTGGAAACAGCTTTGAGTTTCGGCTTGAACTCACAGCCGGTAAACGAGCTGTCCGTGTGAAGAAAGTTGCCGTTCTGAAACTGCCAAAACGGTACTGTAGTGCCGTTTCCAGCGGCATGTCCTCGAATATTCACGTATTCAACTGGGAAACACACACCTTTTCCTGAAAAAGCCATGATGTCAAAATCTCTAAACTTTCCCCTGATGTAATCTCTGTAATCAATCGCTTCAACCTGGTTGAAGCTGCAAGTAGCTCGCCAGTGAGTGGAGCGACTGCGGGTGTTTTTCATCCGAGCCAGAGTCTGGCGGTATGAGTACCAATTTGGGGTATTCTCGTTGACTGGAGCATCCTGCATAAATGACTTGCTTTGAAACTGAGGCAAGTTCTTCAATGTGCGGGACCAGGACATGACTAAAGTCCAGGCTGCACCTGGTTCAGATGCGAGATCACAGTAAGCCAAATATCTCTGCCCTTGATCATCAAAGAGCAAATAAAAACCGTTCTCCAACACGCCATGCTTCAAAAAGTCTAC
>CALNXI010001487.1:0-26847 GCA_942486025.1 Porites evermanni | reverse complement strand
CAGGCACCTGGCGGGCCCCCCTCTGCGAAGGATTGTTTTGGTGGCCCGGGGGGGGGGGGGGGGGGCACTTGGGTATTTTTTGGGTGGGTATGTGCCACCCGGGACTCCAAATTGGCACCCCGTTCTAAAAATAATTTCCTCTAAAATTGATACCCCGTTCTAGAAATGGGCCAATTTTTTATACCCCATTCTAGAATTCGCCCTAAAACTGATACCCCGTTCTAGAAATGGGCCAATTTTTTATACTCCGTTCTAGAAAGTTTGTAAGTTGAAATAGCCCTGTCTTTTAAAAAAGATATTTCTTTATTTGTTCGACTTACGCATCAAATAAATGCTTCTTCATAATCAGCAACAATTTTATAAGCAGAAGATAAAGCCGTGATCCACAATTTTTTATACCCCGTTCTAGAAAACGCCTCTGAAATGGATACCCTGTTCTAAATCAGGAGCTTCAAAATCACGACCCCGTCGGGCGGGACATACCCGTATAGGTAATGTATGGGAGTACCCCCCGGGAGTTTAACCCAGGATTAAGCCAAATCTTACGCAAGGTTTTCTTGTCTGAGAACATGTCAGTCGAGCTTACAAAATCAGTACTGTTGTGTCTTTACTTCGACATTCAGTGATGATAGCACAGAATGTTACTCTAAGCAATGCATAGTAATTAAGGTAAATACAAAAATGGAACAAAATTTTTAGTCTTGGATTAGCGCTGATCGGCCTTTCAGGAACCGGGGCCAGTAGTTTAAGTTATACTTCTGCAACCCTCAAATCAAAATTTGAGGACTAAGTAAGTTTAGTGCCTCTGTATTATTGCTGAGTAACGTAACGATTTATAGTTTGAACAGATAAAAGAGACCTTTTTAGTAAACATTACCTTTGATATGCAAATCTCTCTCGTAAAAGCGGGCCACCTGTAGAAAATAGGGACTTTTAGCACCGACAAAGGTGACGGCATCGAAAACGTGACTTTTAAAGTGAATTGGCGTTTTTCCAACTTTGTCGTGTTTATTCCAATTTGCTGAAAATTTCTAATGTAGGGAAATTTCCCTGGAGTTGATTTCTTTGGGACCGCACTCAAGTTTAGAAAGAGAAAGAAAAGTTCGTCGTCGCTTGTTTACGTCCTCCATAAAACGTGAAACTAGGCATTTTCACCTCGCAGTCGTGCAGTAACGGCAAAGAAATGTACAAAAAAGCGTGATGCACATGCAAACTAATTGTTTTGCTCAATAAACCTATTACTTTTTTGACATTCTTGTTGCCGTCGCCGTTGCTAAAACTCCCTAATAACTATTTCCTCGGCGCGCGCCTCGATTTCGGTCCAATAATCAACTTTTTCTCTGTATACACCTACCTTCAAAATGGCGTCAAATTTTGCTATTCTTTTACTTTTATGAAAATTGACCATCGATGCCTCGTTTCGTGGTAAAACTTCTCTTAAATTCTGAAAGTGCGATCGAGGCAAAGAGGGCTAATGAACAGTGTTAAGGAAAGTAGACAAGTAATGTATAAATTTTGGAGGTAATTCACTAACAATTTTTCTAACTCTTCATTTGTTACAGTCTCCCGAAGCAAAGCATTTGCAAATGAAAGGCTTTATAGCTAGATCGTGTCTTGACTATCTATGGGATGTTGGAGAGCGACTTCTACTAGCTTTTTGACAACAAAGACAGACGATATGTGGCTTACTGTGACCTCTCATCTGAGCCAGGTTCAGCCTGGACGCTAGTCATGTCCTTTAACAGAGCCAATAAGAATTTGCCCCAGTTTCAAAGGAAGACATTTTTAGATGACGCCCCTATCAACCATTCACTCCAAACTGGAACTCCTACCGCCAAACACTGGAACGAATGAAAAACATCCGTAGCCGCTCCTCTCACTAGCGTGCAACCTGCAGCTTCAACAGCCAGCAAGTCATTGATTACAGAGATTACATGAGGGGAAAGTTCAGCGACTTCGACATCATGACATTCCTTGGAGATGGAAAATGTCAACCTGTGGAATATGTAAATATCCGTGCGTATGCAGCTGGAAGTGGTACAACAGCACAGTTTTGGCAAATGTTGAACTCCTACATTTTGCATATCAACAGTGAGTCCACAGGCTGTGGTTTCAAGCCTAATATTGGAGCCATTCCAAGTGAAGACAACTTTGGCTACTATGGCAGTCCCAATAGCAACTTTCGGTGCACCGCAAGTGATGATTCAACAACCCAGTGGTGGTTTGGTGGATACTTGGCTAAAGCTTGAGTAAAAATAACTCTTCCCAGCCAGCATCCAACCTTTCTTGGAAGTTAAATGCAGTGATAATAATTTGAATCTCAGAATCTAAAATTAATTGGTTACAATCAGTAACTATTTGTTTTTAGGCTTAAATTAGGTAAAGTTGTGAGAATTAAAAATAGCTTTCCCCTTAAATTTTAAAAAAAGTGTTTTGTTATATTCATAGGGTAATGTAAGGTTCCATCGAGTCCTGATGTTTCGCTTGACTTGAAATTGGGAAAACAAAACTTCATCCCACATATGGGAATCCAAGACATTCCTGGATTCCGGATTATACACCTTGTATTCTGGATTCCAGGAACTGGATTCTGGATTCTTTGTCAGTGGAACTGGGAGTCTGGATTACAATTGTTAGTGGGATCCAGATTCCTTGATCCGTATTCCAGATTCCAAAGCCCGGGATTCTGGACTCCACAAGAAACATTTCCCACATTCTGGATTTCAAAAATAAAAATTTTCCGGATTCTGAATCCAGATTCCAAGGGTCCCCAATAGGGTTCTTCAATCCCGTAATCCCGATCCAAAGTTTCGTTTAATCACGTAATCCCGATGGCCCTTTCTTGCATCTCACCTCCTCAGCTCATACTTTCAATCCCAAAACTCACCCTACTTGTGCTGTAAAATCCAGAATCCCCAGTTTCAAATAAAGGGAAATCTCGGATCCCGAAAATACTATAGGTTTTCCTTGATCCCGTTACATGAGTCTTAAAATGACAGGGGAATGCTGGCAACTCCACATTCACACCACTCCTGAATAAATTATTTTCAAAGTACTTTCCATAAATTTTCTCAATCTTTTCCCTCTACCAGCTGTTGTATCTCTTTATGCGAAAAAAATTGTATTTTAGCTCTACGTTAGTGAATTTCTTACCGCTATTAACTCCATAATTTGCTTCTTCTGTGTGCACGTGCAAGTGACACAAATAGCTCAGGTACGTAGTCTGCATTTTATACCGGTAGTTTGGCCCTGGGAAAGTGATAAACTTTAAGTTTAAATTTATCGCGAAGATAGAGAAAAAAATTAGCAGAACACTTGGCTGATATACCTCGAATTCCCCTCCGTGGTACTGCGAACTTCTGCACTCAGCTGATGACACTCAGCTCACCTTTTCGCCACGTGAAAGAGCACGCGATCTGGTCAGCGGATACTCTATTAAGCGATTCCTTTTCTGTGTAATTCTTTCAAAACTATCATGGCGTCCAGAGCATCGTCACGTCGATTTCTTTTTCACGTTCCTTTTTAAGGGGTTAAACTCTATATGCAGCCTTCTGAGGAGGATCAAGGCCAATCTGTAGTCTTAGCAAGTCATTCAGGCTTGGGATTTGTTGCAGTTCACGTAGGTAAAGTCTCCGTCAAGTTACAACAAAACTTTCTGCAGCTTTCTGCGGTCTTACAACACAATCTTATTCGCACGATTAATCCGAGTTCAATATTTGACTTAAGCACTCATTTAATTGATATTTATTTATAAGACATTGTCAATAAAATGATGTTAGGCATGGGGTTATATCTTTTTCCCACTCACACCCATTTAGTCCATGAACAGTCCCGATTTTTTACTGACGGGAGGGGAGGAGGGGGCATCTGTACACAGCCTAATCCTATTAGGTCCATATTCTCTTGATCAGTTAGGAGGAAACAAGTTTTCACTTGATATTTCTGTTAAAAGGTGCTGGATTTCATTCCACTGTGCATGAGGCTGAATATAAAGAAGCCTGCAAATCTGCTTGTACAAAGGTATAATAAACTCAGGCACCTCACTTGCTGACCCATCACACACACAGTGATTTATTCCTAACTTGACATTATTACAGTCAAACCGGGAAAACTGTGAACACCAGTAATATTTCTGGAATGTTATTGTGTTGCAAAAAAAAGCCAATCAGGCATGACAAAACTGAACCGCAAACAAGAATGCTAATAATTGGTTTGTGGTTTTGTGGCTAGATCTTTGCTGTGATTGGTCATAACACAATAAACATTCCTTAGATATTCAAGTGTTCACCGTTTTCCCCGTTGTACTATAATAATATAGAAATGCAAGTGCATGTGGATGTTAATCTTTTTTGAAACTCGCAGACCACATCATGGCAGGACTATTTATTAATTGTCTCTCTAACCCTTAATTATCTGTGCAAATAATTCTATGGTGTTACCATTAAACCCCTGAATTGTACTTTATTTTTGGGATTTTTTACAAAAAGAATTTGAATTTTTTTATAGGTTTTTCTTTGGTCACCATCAGGGTTAAAATACCTTAATTTTTAGTTATTTTCATATTGCATAGTTATATAACATTCTTAGAAAAAAAAATATGCATGTCTTGCATAAAAACCTGAAATGTATCAACCCTTCTTTCCTTTCAAAGTTGATTAAATTAAAGACATGCCTGCTAATCTCTGTAAGTTGAATTTTTAACCATCTGTTTCTTTTCCATCCTAGGCCATTAAGGTGATAAAAAGAGGCTTATCAGCAAAAGAAGCTGTTGTAATTGCAATATCTACTTTAGAGGTACAAAATAACTTTTATTTATAATTTATTCATGAATATATGTGGAGTGGGGTAGGGTGGGATCATAAAGCAGAACTTTATTTTCTTACTACAAACCTGATATGGTATATGGTAAACTTTGAGTTAGTGCCTTGCCTGAAATCTTGTGGTGTGACCATTCAAAAGAAACTTCCTGGCCAGTACTTATGTTTTTAATTTTAAAAAAAAATTACAATAAAAGGTTTGGTAATGTTATTGAAGTTTGACTTTGAACCCTTGGTATGAAAGAATATAACCTATTAATTAACTCAGTGATTTGCAAGGAACATGGTCACATGGGTATGTTGTGGTTCAATGTTATCCTTGATTTAAATTTTTGTTTCCTTAAATTACTTTTGGGTATGGTAATGTATGATAATGACATGATAATGAGTTTGAAACAAAAGAAGATAAACTTTAAACTGAGGATAAACTTGAACCACAACAAGTACATACAAGCTTGTGTATTCTTATACTTTAGGACTCCCCTTGTACAAATGCAGGAACAGGTTCCAATTTGACCAGATCAGGTACCGTGGAGTGTGATGCATGTATTATGGATGGTGATTCCTCAGCATTTGGAGCTGTTGGTGCTTTAAAAGGTTATTTCTATTGGGAATTTATATGTTAAAACATTGATAAAAAAATACACTTTATTTAAAGAGGGTAGCACGGAATAGTTACAGAAACTAGTAAACTTGTGGCCCTCTGTCTACATTAAAATTAGAAAAAACATAAGATTCAAATATACAAAGTCTAAGTACAAAATAAATAAAACTAAGTTGAGTCTTAAGGAGTCTTCAATATATGAGAGAACTTCACCCTTGATGTGTTTGTATGCCATACAACATTTAGATCCATTTTATCTTGTTAAAAGTTAAGTTTCTGAAGGGAATTAAACCTTAGCTTCCCAAAGTATTTGACACTCACAATAACATCTTGGTTGCATACTGATGAAATCACTTTAAATAGATTTTTCTGATTTACTTCAAGTGTATATTTTGATATACATGTAATAAAAGTTTATTGAAAATTTATATTGTAGGAATAAAGAATCCCATACAGGTGGCCAGTAGGCTGTTGACTGAAGAGTTAAAAGGCCCTTCTTCAAATGGTCTCATTCCTCCAATGTATGTGTTGAAAATTTAAATTTTTTTTTTTCTGTTTAATACCTAGATGGCTGGTAGTTTTACCCCTTCCAGTGGAATATTTCCATTGGTGTTTCTGTATCCCTCGCAAAAAGGAAAAGGAGTACATGCATGCTGTACTTCCCTTAGATTATCTCTGTCATCATTGTAATCCCTAACATTATTCATGACAGTTTATACTCATCATGTTTAAGCTTTCTGGCTGGAGAAGGAGCATTTAATTGGGCTCTGGAACATGGATTTAATGAGTGCCAAGATAAAGATTTAATCACAGGTGAATCTCGCAGTGTTCATATTGCAGTGTTTGTGTATTAATTTTTAACAAAATAAAAGTTAAGGTGGATTAATTTGATTTACCAATACTTTTTGTAAGACAGGAGTTTGCAAACGTGGTGCAAGTGCAAAGCAAGGATACAGTCCACAAAAAATGCTGATGTGTGCCATAAACCTTGCCAGCTAGAAAACTTGTGCAACTTTTCATATGTGAGTACAAATGTGCAAAACATGTACAGGGTACAAATTAAAGGAATGGTTCAGAGTGTTTTTCTTTTAAACAAACTGTGAATAAACCAGTTTTCATCAGATAATGCTTTTTGATGCCTAAGAGAGCTACTGATAAATGTGAGTAAACAATATTATAACAGTGTGTTTATTTACCTCTAGGAATCTAATAGTATGGATACTGTTGGTGCTGTGTGCATGGACCGGAACGGCCAACTTTGCGCTGGAGCATCAAGTGGTGGGGTAATGTACAAGGTGCCAGGTCGCATTGGACAGGTCAGTCTTTCTTGTAGAGCCGTTTCTGTATAAAATTGTCCCGAGTGTACCTGTATTCAGTCATAGTCAGAAAAGGAAACCTGTAGTGTTGTCCCAAAGTAGAACATCATGTCCCATTTTTTCATTCTTCATCTTGGATCCCAGTGCTAGGTTTCTAAACCATTTTATGATGGCAGTGATCTTTGCAAATGGCCAATGTCAGTCCAAAAATATGACATTTCTTAGTCTGGCATTTTGCTTTCTACCTTTTAACCAAATAATTACAGCCCTTTTCATTAACATGCATGTGTTAGGTTTTTGGCTTCCGCCAGTCACCCTTACCCCCTTACACTGTACACTGTACATGCCTGACACTATAGGTCTTCTTCAGGGGGTTCAAAAATTCATGTCTGAAGATGTCAATTTTGTTGGTATAGATTTTGACCCATTGTCAGGGCTTCAAAAAAACCTTAAAATTCCATCTTGTCGTTTGGGCAAGCAGCTCTCACATTTTGCTTTCCTGGGGCCACTAGTTACTTACCTGGACCGTCACTCAGTGAGCAAGTGAACTTCAAAAGTTACTTGCTCAGCAAGAAAATTTACTTGTCCCAGACTACCAAATCAGACTTTTTTTAAACTCTTTTTCATTAACTTCTCTCAGGCAGCCATTTTCGGCAGTGGATGCTGGGCAACTAGCCATGATGTTAATGAAGTAGGAGTTGCATGTTGTACATCAGGTTTGTTTTATTTTTTTATGTTACTTTTTTTGTCACTCCTAGAGCTCTTTCCTACTCTTCATTACTTACAGAGCAATACTCTAGTAACAAGGTTGAATTTGCTACTAGAGCACTCATTTTGTATTTGTGTTACTAGGCTGTGGGGAACATTTGATCAAGACTCTGCTTGCTAAAGAATGTGCAATCTTAGCTTTAAATAGGTGAGTTAAGACAGTACAAGGCTAGGTATGCTGACCTTGGTCGATTGCCCAGAATGTGAATGAGGATAAGCAATAATTTCCTTATTTTTCCCATACAGGGTTTTTTATGTTTTTTTGGCCTCTCTATCCTGAATGAACTATGTAGTGTTGGGTTAACCTGTGATCAGGCGGTCCTTTGCTAACTTTTGTGCTATCCCCGAAAAAAGGATGCCTGATCACCAGTTAATGTTGGGTGAAACAAGACCTTGTTCTTCAGAAAGAAACAGCAGAGCACACATTTTGTCTGTTCTCCTGAACAGTGTGCTAAAATAGAGTTTGTTAATCTGATACGGGGTTGGTATCTTAAGTCTTTTTTATCTCTTTCCTAAAGAGGGTTAGACAATGCACAACACACCAGGGTATCCAATATCATTTCCAATTGATTTTGAATAAGTTTTGGACGAGAAGTTGAGGTGACATAGAAAACGTACAAAACCTGTCACAAACGTGACTATTTTCACTCCAATTAGAAAGTCTCTAAAAAGTTATTTTTTTGTTTTCCCCAGAGATGCAGTCTGTGCGGTTCAGGAGGGGCTTGGTAGCAAGTTTTTAGGTATGTTTTGCCAGTTAAACCAACACTTGAAGACTTCTGAACAAGCCTAAGCCAGTGGCTGTAGCCTTAGCCTGTTGTTCAGATAACCGGTACACTGCAAAGAGAAGTGAGCTTTTTTTTTCCCTCCAATTCCTCCATTTCTCAGCACTCCCCACTATCTAGATGCTTAGAACAGGCTAAACCACAATGTTAAGTAACAAGAACGAATACTATTTGGAATCACAAAATCTTAGTTTTTATATAGTTTGTTTAAATAAAGGAATTTTTCTTTCAACACAAGTGTTCTCCACTTCTTTTCCCGTACTTTCCCTGAACTCATAATCAACGCAGATCGCTGTTTTTGACTTCTATTTAGGTTCAAGTCTTCTTTCATCCGTGACGAAAAAGTTAGGAGGAGTATTGTTGCTACGAGTAGAGGGAGGGGAGGGTAATGAAGGTAAGTGACAGTGCTCCTACGCTAGCGTAGCCTCCCACGCAGGCGTTTTTAGGGGAGCTCGTATTTCGTGGGGAGGGAAGAAATACGAGCTCCCCTAAAAACGCCTGCGTGGGAGGCTAACGCTAGCGTTGTCGCACAAATTTTACACTAAACTCTTAGAAGCTTGACTCTTAAACGATGCAAGATTGCTAAAGAAAGTTCTGTGCCAAAGGAAGTTATTCATTGACCTGTGTCAGTGTAGGCGTCGATTCATTTTCAAAGTAGACTATCCCAAAAGAATCTTACCTAGCCTGCGAGCAAGATGTCGAGGTGAGAAGATGATGGAAAAGAGCGATAGTTCATATCCTTGAGGAGCTTTTTCTTTCCATGCGTGCTCGTCTGTGCGGTTAAAATCTGCCATATTTGTTCGGCAACTCTACAGATGCCGTTCTAGATGATATCAATGATATAGTGTCACGCTTACTTGTTGTTGGCAACGTTTTCATTTGAAAGGTCAAAGTGATGTGGCGCTTGCTACATATTTTCACAAATATGATTGGCTACAAAAGCCCTCGCTTTCTTTTTTCAACTAATCATGACGTGGGTGTTCTCATTTTTCCCGCGCTTGGCAGCGGCTACGCGTTTTAGTGCGAATTCTGATTGCTTTATTTCGCCCTGATTTTGTCATTGACCAGAGTTTATTGGCTAAACTAACCGGTTTGACAACCCATTTGTATCTCTACAGACTGCACTGTTGATCTCGTCTGGGGTCATACAACAGACAGCATGTGTATTGGCTACATGGCAGAACAGGACAAAAAACCAAAAGTACGCAAAGTACTTTATTTATATGCTGGTAGAGTTACTATTGTTTCTATAGCTTGCTCGTTCCCTGTGCCCGTTTGTCGGAAGTCCCGGTAACTTTTCGTCCCTGAAATCAAATATTTCAAATCAAAATCTTAGCATTAAAAGTGCAGGTCTCTGCTAATCTATTGAAGTCTCTATTTTGAATGTAAACAACAACAGCTTTTATTGCCGGCCTCCTATCGGGACTTTCGAGAAACGGGCCGCTAGGAAGAGCTTTCTAGCATGTTATGTCGTTCTTTAAAATCTTCAGTCTATTAAAGGGTACTGTTTGCTTTGGACAATATTACAAATTTAGGAATAAAAGATACTACTCTTCCTCTTGAGATTTTTAAATGGCTTGATTATTACCGTTTCATCCGTTATTAACCCCTCGTAAGGTGTAGTTGTATTTATCTTCTTCTTTGTTTGTTTTTGTTTTTCAAGGTGCGACTGTCCCGTTTGCAGCCAGGCCAGGTGGTTCCTTTATCAGTGGAAGGCACAGTTTACAGACTGTCCAATAGCTAGCATAGAGTTAGCGTAAATAGAATAACCACAATGAAACATGAGAGATCGGTGTTTGTATCAGTGGGGACATTTCCAGGTAGGAAGCCTGTGCCGCTGAATTCCGTCAGTACATTCAATGTGTAGGAAGCCTGCGCTACTGAGTTTCGTGCTGCTAGGGCAGTGTCTTTAGAGACAGTGGAACTTTTGGAGGGAGTTTATCATATAAGCAAAAACAATGTACGCACAGAATTTGAAACTAATGCAGTTGTTGGAAAATATGGAAATCACCAAAGTTTTAAATAAAAGTGTTTCTGTACACTTTCTTCTTCCGCTGAACTATTTAGTCCCGGTTCGAACGTCGCATTTCGCAAGTGCCCAATTTAATGCTAATACGGAAAATCTTTTGTTCTTGCTTATTTGCATTAGATTTGGAGCTTGTGAAATGTAACGTTCAAACAGGGCCTTACAAGTCTGTGTTGACATGTTTTATTCTCGTGAAACTTCAAGAATGTTGTTTGAGGGGATATAAACCGGCCATAGGGAGTTTTTACAACGATGATGGCGGCGGCAACGAAAATGCCAAAATAGTAAGACCCTGTTTACATGGAATGGGGGACCCCGGTCTACTGGGGTAGGTCTCTTTTGTTTTGTGTCCCCCAGAGCGTGAAAACAAAAGAAACCAACCCCACTAGACCGGGGTCCCCCACTCCATGTAAACAGGCCCTAATAGGTTTATTGAGGAAAACAACACGTTTGCACGTGCATCACGCTTTTTGTACATTTATTTGACGTCACTGCACGACTACGACGTAGAAATGCCTAATTTCATTTTGTTATGGAGGACATAAACAAGCGACGGTGAAATTTTCTTCCTCTTTTTAAACTTGAGCGCGGTCTCCAAGAAATCATAAACGCGACAAAGTTTGAAAAACGCCATTTTTTTTTATAAACGGCGTTTTCACTGCTGTCGCCGTCGTCCATGCTAAAAGTCTCTAATAGGGAGCTTAAAGGGACCCTCCGTTTTTTTGGTACATTTCGTTGCCGTCGTTGCACGACTACTACGTGGAACTGCCAAATTTCGCGTTTTGTGGAAGAAGTAAACACAAGACAACGACCCTCTGTTTCTTTTCCTCATTCTTAATGGAGTTCTTTAGAATTCAACTCCCGAAAAATTATCCAAGATTTGACGAAATGAACGAGATGAAATAAGCACGATAAAGTTTGAGGCAACGCAAACGCAGTTTTGAAGTGACGTTTTCGTAGCGGTCGACGAGGGATACTCCCTGTCTTGGGAGTCTACGCCTGAAAGGGGAACTTTTACCTGTTTCGGATATAATGAAGGGGAACCGAGAGATCACACTTGTTCAAGCATAGAAATGTTAAGAAAGTTAATATTTTTAGGGGTAGTGGCGTTTTTTGAAATTTTAAAAGTGTGTGAGTAGTATAGGACGCAACGATTGGTCCGTGTTTTGGAATTCTCATTAACATTTTTCATAATTTACAAATGGTGTATGAAGTGATAACCCATCATCCTTCTTGTGAATTGAATTTTGCAGGGGAATCTAATAAACCATGCGTTATTTTTTTTTACAGTATGTAGAGGGTAGACGNCTGCTGTCGCCGTCGTCCATGCTAAAAGTCTCTAATAGGGAGCTTAAAGGGACCCTCCGTTTTTTTGGTACATTTCGTTGCCGTCGTTGCACGACTACTACGTGGAACTGCCAAATTTCGCGTTTTGTGGAAGAAGTAAACACAAGACAACGACCCTCTGTTTCTTTTCTTCATTCTTAATGGAGTTCTTTAGAATTCAACTCCCGAAAAATTATCCAAGATTTGACGAAATGAACGAGATGAAATAAGCACGATAAAGTTTGAGGCAACGCAAACGCAGTTTTGAAGTGACGTTTTCGTAGCGGTCGACGAGGGATACTCCCTGTCTTGGGAGTCTACGCCTGAAAGGGGAACTTTTACCTGTTTCGGATATAATGAAGGGGAACCGAGAGATCACACTTGTTCAAGCATAGAAATGTTAAGAAAGTTAATATTTTTAGGGGTAGTGGCGTTTTTTGAAATTTTAAAAGTGTGTGAGTAGTATAGGACGCAACGATTGGTCCGTGTTTTGGAATTCTCATTAACATTTTTCATAATTTACAAATGGTGTATGAAGTGATAACCCATCATCCTTCTTGTGAATTGAATTTTGCAGGGGAATCTAATAAACCATGCGTTATTTTTTTTTACAGTATGTAGAGGGTAGACGAACGAGGAATGAATTTAATAAAGCTTAAGTCTTACAACAAAATCACTCACAAGAGGCAGATAAACTTATGTTCACGTATTTATTGTAATAATTTCTTTTTTAACATTATGTACAACAAAATCAGTGCAACACTTAGCAACGATCATGTACTTGGAAATAGTCTAGTTTCGAATTAAAAATTACCGCTGAATATAAACATTAACGACACATTCATACAAGGTTAGCCTCGACGTAAAGTAAAATATTCAGAAATTCTAGCAAGTAAGGTTTTGAAATTTGAATACACGCAATAGACAGAGTGATAAACAGGTCTTTCTCTCGTTGGAAATTGTGAGTATATTACTTCAGATTGAGGCTAAGGCTGTAAAAAGTGCGTCTTGAGTTCTTTAATTCAGCGGTCATAGCGAACTCGAAAATGGACTATTACACAGTTTTAAAACAATCAGATAATGCTCTCAAAAAATCGAGTAAATATTTATATACACGGCTATTTTAAGCTCTCTATAAAACTTTTCGTGAATCCTCATCACGTACCCAGATCTCTTCTATCACTTCCATGTAAGAACGAAGTAATATATCAAACATGAGACGCAGTGTTTCATCACCAGATGAAACACTGTGTCGAATGTTTGATATTTCTTCTCAAACAAAATCATTTTTGAAGGAGAAATTAAGGATGCAAAAATGAGCAGTTTTTCATCTGATATCCAAACACTCATTAAACATTAATTTCCTTTNTACAGTATGTAGAGGGTAGACGAACGAGGAATGAATTTAATAAAGCTTAAGTCTTACAACAAAATCACTCACAAGAGGCAGATAAACTTATGTTCACGTATTTATTGTAATAATTTCTTTTTTAACATTATGTACAACAAAATCAGTGCAACACTTAGCAACGATCATGTACTTGGAAATAGTCTAGTTTCGAATTAAAAATTACCGCTGAATATAAACATTAACGACACATTCATACAAGGTTAGCCTCGACGTAAAGTAAAATATTCAGAAATTCTAGCAAGTAAGGTTTTGAAATTTGAATACACGCAATAGACAGAGTGATAAACAGGTCTTTCTCTCGTTGGAAATTGTGAGTATATTACTTCAGATTGAGGCTAAGGCTGTAAAAAGTGCGTCTTGAGTTCTTTAATTCAGCGGTCATAGCGAACTCGAAAATGGACTATTACACAGTTTTAAAACAATCAGATAATGCTCTCAAAAAATCGAGTAAATATTTATATACACGGCTATTTTAAGCTCTCTATAAAACTTTTCGTGAATCCTCATCACGTACCCAGATCTCTTCTATCACTTCCATGTAAGAACGAAGTAATATATCAAACATGAGACGCAGTGTTTCATCACCAGATGAAACACTGTGTCGAATGTTTGATATTTCTTCTCAAACAAAATCATTTTTGAAGGAGAAATTAAGGATGCAAAAATGAGCAGTTTTTCATCTGATATCCAAACACTCATTAAACATTAATTTCCTTTGAATTTTCTTTATGACTTATTAATGAGTTTGAGAAATAAATATAAAAGCTACGGAAAGCGGTTTAATACTGTACACCGCCCTTTCAAATTGTTTACATTGCACTGGATTGCACTGTTTTCAAATACATTTTTCCGCTTGTTATTACTTATTATGCTAATTGTATTAATTTTTTCTGTGCTAAATAACAACATCAATTACTCCATTACTTTCCTATGATTATTGCTATGTTTATTATATATAGATGAAACAACTTCTAGACTAGCATTTAATTATAAACCCGTGTCCTGACAATAGTTCAAGGTAACTATATCAGTATTTCATGCAGAACAAGAAGATAATAGTTTTGAAATTTTGTTGCAGACTGAGACCAGCTCACCATAACAGTTAAGAAATGTAACTTCAAATGACATCGCCTAAACATAAGAAACAGTTTTTTTCCTGGCCTTTACTGAGTCATCTTTTTATCAGAAGACAGTCATAAAAAATAACTACATGGGATATGTAAAAAGAATCTATGACTGCCCAACTTTTTAAAAAGACATAATGACAAAATAGTCCTATATAGTGCTCAAAGACAACTCAGATTATCAGCTTCAATGCACTCTAATACTGTTTAAAATATGCAGTATCTTCTTGAGCTGAAAATGCCAGTGTAAATCGACTTGTTGGAATAACTTCAGAGACCGGCGCCATTTGGTTTTGAGGTCTTCTTTTCGCATCAGTCTGCCTGGAAAACCTGGAAGACAGAATAAAACCAAATTTTCAAGATACTGAAACTCATGTGAGACGGATAAGCTGTACAAACATATAGAGCTATAAGGATCGTCTAGAATTTCTGGACAATGCGTAACGTGAGTAAAACCTAAAACGTTTCTTTATCGCCAGAATGTATGAACTCCTACTATATTTAGATCGCTCGATACTGGCTATTATCTCTGGAAAAAGCTTTGCCTAGTCCCTGTTCGGCGTCTTTCCAGGTCTTTCTGGTCAATGCATTTCGGTGATGAATCCGAGACGAACTCGCTGGGACACGTGGCCCGAAACGCATCGGCGGCGCGTAATAGTAAGACCTAGAGACTAGGCAAGAAAAATCTTATACCAACAGGTACCGACGTAGTTTTAAATCAACCTCTTTTCCTAGGCCTTGTCCGTTAAAAAATGGAAGAGGTAGAGGCCCTGGAAACGAGGTTGGTTTTTAATAGGTGGATGGCTGTTGCATACCACCCCCCCCCTCCCCCCACGTTCGTTTATTTGTAGTTTTGACTGACTACTCATTTCATTCTTGGATTGACCTGCTGACATTTGGTCACTTTCGTATGGAAATGACCTTAGCCATTTGCGGATCCGGGGGAGGGACCTGGGGCCCGTTTCTCGAAAGTCCCGATAATTAACGGGCCCGGTAAGCTGTCTCCGTTTACATTAAAGATCGAGGTTTCAATAGTTTTGCATCTATCATGNCCCCCCCCCACCCCTCACTGCATCTCTGGGTCTGGATGATCGCCCCCCCTCCCCGCCACCCCCGTTGTCTGAAGGTCTTGATCCGCCACTGTTGGCAGTTGCTCTAGGATCGTCACATAGTCGGAAATATCGTCTTACAATAAATTTGTTACATGACTACCTAAATCAGTTATAAGTAGGGATATCAATGAGAGTTTACTGACCAGTAGCTTTTGCCAGCTTGCCCGCAGAGAATTGATCGGCTACAACTAGCTTATTCTCAATTTCACAGCTGAAAAATAAAACGTTCATGAAAATTGAGCATAATGTATCATGACAGGTAGTAGTATAAGAGTGTAGAGACGTATATGTCCATACAGGGGTAGGGTGTTAAATTCCATCGCAAAAAAATTTGATTTTTCACAGTCATGCCCTCTCAGAGATTTTGGCGGGAAACATTTGTATTGGTAGATGTCATGTGACCTCGAGGTAACCAATAAAACCGCGCGCTGTTGGGAACAAATTTGTAGCTATATAACAACTTTTGTCAGTTCTCACCTGGCAAACGGGAGGTTGAAGCGTTTTCTCAATGCGAGATCATAGGCTATCAAACCTAATGGTCTGTTGATACAAACTCTCTTCAACCTCCCCTCAAACCTGTGAAAATCAAGATGGTAGTCAGTGAATGCCATAAACACAATATCAAAAACAAACTGTTATCATGAGTTTACTGATCTCTCGTGATTCATTTGTTTACATTCTTTTGCAGAGTATTGATATTTCTAAACTTAAACTAAAGAATCAATCAGTTTTACCATCACAATTTTTCTCCGGAGATGATGGTTATACATGCGAGGAGCACACTTTCTTATAACATGAGGAAAACAACTTCGATGATTTTCCCACTTGTTACTGGAAAAGATGCCGATGATTTATAGGATGAATGAGAAAAGAAGGAGGGAACAAAATTGGAAAAACAAGAGAACTAAACAAAAGGGACGAAAAGTTGCGTTTTTCACTCAGCTATTTTTAGACACTCTGTTACAAGGCATTCTGCTTCATTCTGCTTACGACTGGGCTCGATATCACTAACCGCTGAACGGGAAACGAGCCCGCGCTCCTCCCCCTCTCTTTTCGGGGATGACCGAGAGAGCAGCGGAAGTCAAGACCAGTGTAAAATGGAATAACAAGCGCAAACCATACACTGTTTTTGCACGCAGAAAACTACGAAAGTAACACCAAATATTTTTAATGTTACCTCATCTGCAGGCTTTGGCAGAGCTTCTCAATCAGGCTAGCACACATTCTGCTGCAGCCTGCTTCGTTGTCAATATCTTCGATAACGATCACAAAGGGGTCACACCCAACCTTTGTTTCAATTTCTTTGGGAATAGTTCTGTAGGGTGATAATTAAAAAAAGTCAATGTTAAAAGACCTCCTTAGAAACCTATTTAGCGTGTTTTATTTAAGACAGCGCGATGTATCTCTCAATTTTAATTTCGTTCTACAAAACGGTCAATTCTGGAGAATTGTCTTTCAAATTTTGAACTTAGATAGAATATCCCATTGCTTTGATGCGCATTCTAAGCTACGGAACTCCCGTTTTCCTTCTAAAAAACCAGCTGAAAACATTTGAATACTAAGAAGTTCCCAGCTGAGGCTCATTCTGTCATCCCTTCGGTGAACTTTTTGATAAAGAGCGTAAATGTATGATGGGGACGAGGTTGGGTGAATCTCCTCAGTACCCCAGGAGGGGGGGGGGGGGGACTGCCACATATAGCCATATAGGTATGTGCGCTGTGTATGGTTTTCAAGCAGTTTACTCTGGGACAGGGATACAAATCAGAGAGTTTGGGTCTAGGATAGCTTATCATTTTCCAGGAAACTGATCAGTTGGTCAAGATTTGAGTCTAGACTAGGGAAACCGGGAATTGCCACTTCAAAATATAAAAAATTCAAATCGGTTCTGTTTTAACTGGACTGTTGTAGTAACCTCAGTAGTTTTTTAAAAACAGCAACTCTAAGATAGGGGGGATTGGGGGAGTTTACTCTAGTATAGGGTAGCAAAATTCACTTGAACTAGCTCTGGTATAGGCTAAGGGTTCCAGGATCCCAGCGGCACATCCCCACCCAAAAATTCCTAAAGTACCCCCCCCCGGACTCTGTACCTACCTTAGAAAGTACTCCAAGGCCGTGGAGTTCCCCCAAGGAAGGGAATGAATTGGTCTATTATCATTTGTTCTGATCTCCAACAAGGGCCTTGGAGTGAGTGATAATAAGTGGAATCCATATTCATGAAATCCTTTATAGTTCAGACAAGATTTCACAGATGAAAACAACTGTTCTTTAGCATACAACTCCACCCACTCGTAATGATCTTTTCTCGTCATAAAAGACAGAATAGAAAAGTCCTCATAGTGGATGTTTGAGGCTGGGGTTATTTTCTGTGGTGCACTCTGCTCAAAGGAAAACTGCATTCTAACGTGGATTGAATCACAGTCTCCTCGAAGAGGTCAACATACCACGTAGTTGTTCTCTTGTTCACCTGGCAAAAATCATATTAAAATAGTATAAAGTAAGGTCTTTTTTGACAAAAATCTTTGAAGCGAGATTAATTCAAATTTGCTTTATTTGATCTA
Organism: Porites evermanni; assembly: GCA_942486025.1. Lineage (NCBI taxonomy): Eukaryota > Metazoa > Cnidaria > Anthozoa > Scleractinia > Poritidae > Porites > Porites evermanni. The sequence continues at coordinate 9,003 of CALNXI010001487.1, read as the reverse complement.
GCATTTAAATTTAGGCTATTACTGTCTAGTCCATTTTTCTCAAACCGTGTAATTAAAACATAATGTCTTATTCTATGAATAAAAAATGTCATTTTTGATTAAAACTGTTCTAAAATTTCAATAAATTTAAAAGCGCTGATTTATGCGCGCGTTCAGTTACTGCGCGCAGCAGTCAAATCATGCTAATATCAGTATAAATTTAAAGAGGAAAGACGGCAGGCAGACAGACGGTTCTAACATTTGCTATATTTTAAAAATACATTGGAAATTGAAATTGAAACCATCTTTTGTCTTTATTTTTTTGTTTTTGTCCTCAGTCGCCTTTTCTTCGAAGCGCTCGTTGTTCAGTAACGGCTCAATCTTTCTACGAATGCGCGCGAGACGTGGAGAAAACGCGCTGTGATTGGTCGTTTTCAATTTAAATTCGTTTCCCTTTTATGGTCAAACTGGACTCACGTGGGGCCTGCAAACAATGTCCTATGATTGGTCAGAATTTTTCAATTTTTTTCCTTTTATGGTTACGTTCACTCCGGCCACGTGGCCTACAAATAACTCCCTACGATTGGTCAGAATTATTTCAAATTTGTGCCCTTATATGGCAAGGCTGACGCCATATGTTTTCAACGGCCTTACCTCGCACTCTCGAAAACCACAATGAAAGATGCATAAATTGGCATTTTTCTTCATTTATTACAAAACGGTCATCAACCACTAAGTTGCGCTTACCCTCTTTCTCTCAAATACTTGCGAAAATCTCAATTTGCTCTGATTACAACCCATTTCAGGCGCTATTTCTCTTCAATTCAAGTGACATAAGTCAAGTATACACAATGAGAGACAGTGCAAATTGAAGCTTGCTCGCGTGTGGCGTGTCGTTATATACTATACCATGACGTCACATGGTGACGTACTGGATTTGTTCTTTAAGTTGATTGGTTAAACTGAAAGCGAGGCCAGGTTTAAAATTTCAGTTGCGTTTGCGCCTGCGTTTCCGTTGGAACGAGGACTTTAGCACGAATGAAAATCAGCGCATGAATCAGCAAGAGCTGAACTTTCTCAGAAGCAAACGTCGGTATGGATAGCAACAGATAGACATTCTCAGAGGGAACAAAACTTCTCTTTTATGCAACCAGACACGTTTCCACAGCATATCCATCATAATCATTTCAAACTCATCTGAAAATCACGGCGTTGAATTTTATCGCGCCGATTAAGATCAAATTCCGTACACTTGGTTTTAACAGAAACTCAAGAGTTTCTGGTTATAGTAAGGAGCCGTTTTTTATTAAACAGATAAGATTTTGGAGAGATACAAATTTTGCCACCTTATAATCACATAGCAGTTAACACGAGGAATGATGATTGATTAAATCCCGTATCGGCTTTGAGAGAACCCACAACTTTTGAAAATCATGCTGTTAAAATTTATTCCCGCGTCATGAATCAATAGACCAATTTCAATGTAAAAAAATGTTACGTTTTAAGAAGATGAGCGTATAGCACGCAGCGGAAAAAGCCAACCAAAAAATATAACAGGCAAACGAAATATAGCGCGGGGATCCAGTGTGCCCCGAAATACAGCCCGGAACCAGGAGCGAAGTCGAAAATCCACCACTTAGGTATTAAGAAGACCTTAGGGAGGACGGTTGGCTCCGCCCTAGTTCCACACGAAAGTACTGCCTTTTAACGAGGCAGATTAGAATTTGCGAACGATACTACACGATATAATATAAAAGATACCCAGGTTTACTCTGAGGATAGCCGGATACTCCTCTTTTAAACTCTAGCTTATCAACTACAATTTAGTTTGTGTCTGGCTTTTATGCAAAAATCTTGAACAAGCTAGGTCTTGACATCAGTAGCAGTACTAGTCCCAGGCTACGTCATCAGCTCTCCGTGGCGTTTGAATAAGGAGTGCCTCGACTAATGTTGATTGGATACTTCCCGTATCAGGATGCCGTATGGACGAACGTCGGCTGTACTACCTCCACGGGACAACCAGTAATCCGCTCCTACTGTGGTTTGTGCAGCTTGGATGATTTGAAGATGGCCATTCTTCTGATCAGGATTAACTCGATTCTGTAATACAATCTTGTAGGTTTTTCCCTGATAATTGAACTCTCGAGTGTACAGCCTTTCGATCATTTCCAAGTCGGGACTAGTGTAAATGCATCTACCAAATACCGCTTTTGATCCGGGTTTACAACCCTCTTTTAAAATCAGCTGGGTACTCTTCATATTTGTTCCGTGATAGGACACGGGCCACTCCCCCGGGGCTTCTTCTGTTCGTATCCCGTCGGGGCCAAGCCAGGTATCATCCCCATATTTTGCCAGGACTTTGATGGCAATTCTCTTCCAACCATAATGTCGCTTGTACTGGAAACCACCTCTCATATATCGTCTACCATCGTCTTCAACACTATTCAAGTTGTAACCGAAAACAGGATTAAGTTCGTCTGTGTTAAACGCGGGCTGGGGTGGTTTTCCGCCGTATATACGATGTAGTATTTTGATGGTTTCATCGAGTTGGATTCCATAGTGATTTACAGTTCGGTGATTTTCAAGCATGTTAGGGGAGTAAATGACTTTGATGTCATCTTTGGCGGGGGCGGATCTAGGGGGAGGGTGCAGGGGGTGCGCACCCCCCCCCCCCCCCCCCTTGAGATGACCTGCGGTTTTCTAATACAACTGGTATTCTGCCAAAAAAAAACTATGTGGTTTATTGGTGTTGAAGTAGAGCAAGAGACGAGTACACCCCTCCTAAAAAAAATCCTGGATACGCCCCTGTTTGTAGATCTGTTTGCAGCAGATCGAAATAACTTTCCTCGATTTTAGCTTTCACTTCATCAATAGTATCCTCTCCTGTCACTTGGATAGTTGCAGCTTTGCCTGTTAAAGTTTTCGCATAAACCGTGAATTCCGTTCCAGCTTTTACTTTTTCCATTGTCTCTAATGGCTTCGTGACGTATGTTGGGCTCAAAAGATCGTGTAAGGAACATCTATCTCCACTCTCCACTCTATACATTAACTCTAATAACTGATTGCTATCGACCGCCTTGATCATAATAAAAAAGATCTTGGATGAAGTTTTTTAGTGTTATCAGCCGAGGCTGAATACTTACGTAAACTTTGATAATATCGTACATGACAAAAGAATTTTAAAAGAGCACCTGTTCAGGCGTCATTTTGCCTCGTGATGGTCAGCGAGAGGACTGGGTCATCAGACTTCCGGTAAAATTCTCGGAACAAAGCCGGAAGTACTTGATTACCATCGCCTTCCTTATACTCCATTTCTTAAGCTGTTTGTAAGGCTGCGTCCTTTGTAGCGTTGATGGAAGGTTCAAGAGGAAGCGTTGCATCTAAAGGTGAACCAGTAAGTCATCATAAAACGAGAATACTCTAGTGCCGGATAGAGGGGATAGCTGATGAGATATTCCCATTCTTGAGGTCGTCAAATACTTTTTTATCAACTTTAGAATTCATTGTCGTACAAATTTGTTAAATGAGCACTCCAATTCTTAGGGAAAGGAAAGGAAACGTTATGATATATGTAAATAACAGATAAATCAGATATCTTAGGTTTTACTTTGAAAGAGATTTATAGCCATTTTTTAGACCAAACATCAATCAATGATAACAGATCATTATTAGCTCGCTCAGGGCTGAGTAATACTCGATCTGGTTTCGGTACATTTTACGCTGAAGTAAAAGCTTTTCTCTACAATTAACTTTGTGAACTGAAATTCAAAAAGAGCATGCTACACCTTCTTAACTACATTAACAGATAAATGGCGTAAATGAAAACCTGTCCACGAACCACATGGATGTAAATTCTTTCAGTACTAAGACATGCAGTTGATGGAACATGACGCCCCAGGGGGGTATGCTGAGGAAGCCTGCCCCGACGTATGGTCGGTTGTATCTTGGTGGGGGTGTGCCACCCGGTTCTCCAAATCCTGACCCTATTTCAGACCAAACAATTCGTCGGATGTTTGCCATCGTATATTTCTTCGCATCGCATAGATTGGTCCCTGTTTTCAAGGCCCTATTCATGGCTAGACCTTAATCATGATAAAAGTTCAGGTAGCTTATGATACAACTGTGTCTATGGGTTTAACTTTGAGACACTGTCTGTCTATAAAGTTCAGCTATGCCACTCCCGGTCATTATTCAGCTAGCTTGCACGAAAGCAAACAGTTATAGTAATTTTTTTACCCACCCTCCCTCCCTTTGGAGGAGTTGTGTTGTGTTTTGTGTCAATAAAAGTCTGGCAGGTCACTCCTTGTGGTGCGGTTAAGTCCGCATTGCGACTTCCCCCAAGCTTTTGGAATTGCTTGTGTCTTGCCATCTTATTCCTTTGCCTTAATCTGGTCCCATCCAGCCCATACAGTGCTGGGGAGATATGAAAGGCTCTGCCAATACTCTTGTCCTACCCCATGGTAGTGGGGCGATGAGTGATGCTTGTGTTATTTTTTGTGCATAACCGGAAGTCGCTATAACCTGCCACAGGGTTGTGTCCCCCCTTGTTATGCCATCTTGTAGTTATAATAATCAACATAATAATAAGGACTTAAATGGATAACACAATAACAGGAAATATCCCAGTAGTTTTCACTGTGGCCTTTTGTAGTTTTCAAAATTATTTCTTGCATAGGAAGATCCCACAGTAAACCAGCAACCAGCAAATGAGGGAGACAATACAGCAACTACTGGTAAATATAATAAATGTGAAATAATTTATTGCCAACAAGCAGTCTTGCGTCTTCATGAGGCGGCAGCAGAAAGCTGCGCATGAAAGTTCCGGGGCGGAGTGAATCTTGAAGCGATGTAACATAAGATATTGTAAGGCAACTTTTATGATGTAATGCAGAGCAGAGAATGCATTGTTTTCGAGCAAACGAGCGAGCACGCGTATATACATGTAGATAAAATCTTTTCTCATTAGCACTTAGTGATAGCTATAACTAGTATTATATGTTTCACTGTTGCATTCATTTGTCAGTTTTATAATGGGAAGGCTAGGAGAAGATATGAATTTCCCATTTTTCAACATGTTTTACCTTCCCTTCCACTCTTTCTTTTAAATCCCTTGCTTCCAATCCCCACACCAGTCTTTAAAAACCATACAGTATCATCTTGATCATGTGTTCTATTTTTCCACAAAGGACCTTCATGGGGATGGAAAGATCTGGCTTTAGGTGCAGCAGTTGGCACTGCCGCTGTTGCAGCAACTCCAGTGGTCCTTAGTGCTGCTGGCTTTACCACTGGGGGGATCGCTGTTGGTTCTGCTGCAGCATCTTTGCAGTCAGTGCTTTATGGATCAACGGTGGCTTCTAGAAGTATATTCGCAGCATTGCAGAGTGCAGGGGTGGCTGGAATTAGTGCAACTGCAAGTGGTATCATAGCTGGAACCACTGGAACTGCAGCTGTGTTTATGAAAAAAGTTGGGGAAAGGTGGTTTTGGAAAGGCAAGGATAAGGAATCATGATATGGAAAAGGCTGATGCAAAAATGAGAAATGGTTTACTTTCACGAGAAATGAGATGGAATTGAAAAAAATCCATGTCATATTGTGCACTGTAGTTTTTCACAATTCAGTAAGGTTTACTGTATAGAAAAAAGGTTCAACCCATCAGAATTAATTAAAAAAGAAGACAAAAAGTTTGCACACAAAAAGTATTACATTTTCTTACACAGTGAAAAAAAAACATTGACCAGTGAAATTTCTCTTATTTATTTCCCAACTGGTTTACAAAACTTAGGTTATAAATAATTTTAACTACACAAAGTGTTCAACTAGTTCTACTTATTTTAGTCTGTCCTCAACAACAACACTGTACAAAAATAATTATTTTGAACTATTAAATGGTAGCTTCATATTAAAGACAACAGGAAGACTCAAAGAGTGCTTTACATTTATTTCTCATTGTATACCTGTGGCGTAGTAGTTTTCCCTGTTTGGTTTGTATACCACAGGGTCCTTACCACCCGCTATTAAAAGAACACTACAGCGTCTGATTGAAAAACACTCTAAAATGGAATCTATTTCAAGATCAAGTAACTTTATTTTCTTTGTTTGTGTTTTTTTCTTTTTAACTTAATTTCTTCCCTATTGAATTAATTGCAGCTTACATGCTGTGCAACCACTTTTCGTTGACAATGAAAGTATGCAAATAATGTGTGCCAATCTCTGTAACAGTTGTCTTCAACTGTCAAGAAAATCTTCATAGCCTGGGTCAAGGATTATAATATCATGACTGTACATGCCTCAAAGAAATACAGGAAAAGATACATTCAGAAATATCTTGGGAGCAAAAATAAAAAGATTTTTCCCATGAAACACAAATACAAACACACATACATTGAGTCCTTCATTAATTTTGTTTATAAAATAATTTATAATAATAATTATTATTTTCTGAGGAAAATGATAATGTTATTTCAGCACAATGCTTATTAGGTGACACTTATGAAATACTTCACATGACAACTTTGCATTTTGTTCTAATATCCCAAACTCTTTGCCATCTTCCTCTCTGTCTGCTGCAAGCAAAGCTTTGATGTTTAAAGTAAATAATAATAAATAATTAAATTTCAGTGCTATGTCTTTCTAAATGACTTTAGGATGGGGTAGATGTTTTCAAAGGCTTCATAGATTTCTGAGCGGACTTTAGCACCTGAAATAGATAATCANACTTATGAAATACTTCACATGACAACTTTGCATTTTGTTCTAATATCCCAAACTCTTTGCCATCTTCCTCTCTGTCTGCTGCAAGCAAAGCTTTGATGTTTAAAGTAAATAATAATAAATAATTAAATTTCAGTGCTATGTCTTTCTAAATGACTTTAGGATGGGGTAGATGTTTTCAAAGGCTTCATAGATTTCTGAGCGGACTTTAGCACCTGAAATAGATAATCAGGGACAATAATAAATATGAAATTATTTAAAATGCACATTATGAGAGAATGTTCTATGACCAGCTGTCATTGTGACCAGTGATTTGCTGCATGACAGTTTCTGAAGAAATGATTGTTAATCGAGGATGTTTTGACTATAAAGGAAGGAGTCATGGATAAGAGGACAACAGACATGCCCCCTATTATATTAATAATGTGAACAGTAAGCTTGGACGTTGCAATACAAAGGCGCCACTGGTAGCCACCCTGGTCCATTTATGAGCTTACTGTACCCACTCAACCCATGATGTGAATGATGTGAAGTGTGAAGGTTGACCACACCACCGGGGTCTATGTCCCCTACACTTTTGAACAGTGGTGTGGGTTCGTTTATGTCCCACAAGAACCAGATGAGTGTAAGTGCTGTGAGACGGGCCCTACGGTTTTTCCTATAAAGCTGAAAGACAAGTTCAACCTTACCAGTAAGAACCACTTTCCCAGAAACAAAAATCAGCAATACTATCCTAGGTTTGACCATTCTATAAATCAAACCAGGAAACAGCTCTGGTTCATAGCTGAAAGGAAAAAGAAACCAACCATTTAACAAAAATTAATACCAGTTTATGAACATTTGACTGTTAAACAACAACAGTTTTTGCAGTAGTTGTTGTCAAACAACAACTACTGAATAGAAAAAGAAAAAGAAATTATACACAATTTTTTATTATAAATTTTATAATAAAAAATTGTACCAAATGTGCTGTTTGTATTGTAGTTTATCATTGTCTAATAATAATAATTATTTTAATCACAATGAGGCAACTTTAAACAAAATAACAAAAGTTTATTGTAATAAATGTAGAACTTTTAATTTTCCACAGACCATAATATTAAAATTTTTATTAGTGTCACTTTAAACGAGGCAGGAGCAAGAAAGGTTTATGTTGGCTTTTCACGGCTGCTTGAGCGGGAGTTATGCAATTGGTAAAGATTTAGGACGCCTAACCAATTCAAACACTTAATAACATGATTATTACCTTGAAAACTGTCCATGGGCTAACACGAGGCCTTCAAGACGAATTGGAAATCTGACGTCACAACTACCTACCATGTTCTGGATTTTGAATTCTGTAAACTTTGCCTGCAATAGACATAAGATAAGAGTCAGACTCTCTACAACATGGCCTTGTTGCCCCAAAAGGCTATGCAAACCTACCCTTATCCCCATACAGACTTTTTCACCTAAAAATTGTGGTTTTTGCATTATAAAAAATAGTGCTGTACTTTCCTGAATTAATGAACTTACTGGAAAACCAAGCTTCTGTACAACCCTAGCATATTTTCTGGCTGCTAATCTGGACTGTTCTTCACTGCAAAATAAAAAAGATACATCAATGTCACAGGTCACAAACAATAAAATACACAACAAATACTAGGGGCAAAAGGATTGTAGAAGGGGCCTGAGGATCACCATAAGATAATTTCTCCAATGTTTTTTAGTCACAAATACCCTAGAATTACTGTGAAAGCGAACTAGCTGTTGCACAAAATGGACCTTGAACAACAAGAAGAAGACAACAAGCTCTTTTTGCAAGGAGCAAGAGAGCCATGATAAATAAACAGTTTGTGAATCATTTTGCCCGAATAACACATCTCAATCAGTTAGTCCACATTTCACTGCATACTCTTTGCCAAAGACATTTTTAAACAGTTTTTATTTTTTTCAGGCCTCTTTTAGTGGATTTTCACCATCACGCAGCACAAATCCTTTCACTATGTAACCAGAAGTGACCAAAGTCAAAACTTCATAACTTCAATTTGTAAACTGCTAAAAAACACATAATACCAAGTGAAAATACTGCCAAGAGGTTTTATTTCAAAGGTCACACTGCAGGATTTTGTCCATAAACTCAAACGTTTAAACCACCTTTAGATTTCCTCATTCACTCCGGAAGTGAAAAGGCTGTGTCTCAACAACAAACAGAATTCAAGGAATAAACTTGATGACTTAAATTTTCAGTGGTTGAGATGTGCGTCTTTTATTATGTTTTCTACTGGTCTGAGGCACCTTAAACCTGAAGGCCTTCATCCATCCTGATGAAGA
>CALNXI010001486.1:77220-123978 GCA_942486025.1 Porites evermanni | reverse complement strand
GTCATCACAATTGTCAGAAAAACCTTCCTGTTACTAAACAAACTAGGCTGTAGAAGAAGTATCATCAGCTAAATCCCTTAGACTTGATCTACAGCCACCAAACCTTAAAGTGTGAATGCCATTAAACGGATGTGGCATCTTATCCCTTTTAATAGCGGAGCTCTGGCGCGCGAAGCGCGCCTGCGGAGCACCATGGGTAAGATTATGTGGTAATCTACCCATCCGAGAAAATTTGGTAATCACGTGACCGTACGCCCGACCGTCCGTCCGCACCACAGGCATACCAATGTGAAATAACTCAATCAACAGGTATGGCAACCCAAATGCAACTCGAGGTTATTTTGGCGGGAAATCGCATAGCCACCCGCGTCTGTAAAGCAGAGGCAACTAAAGAGTCAATAAAGACGAAACCGAAAAGCGGAAATTGTTTCTGTATCCGTGTTTTCTAAAGTATTGAGCTTAGATTAATTGTCATGTCCACACATTTGGAATATAGAGCCAGAGAAAGACAGAGAAAAAGAGGAAGGCCAGCGAAACTCAGCGAGAAAAACGGCAACAGAGATCTAGAGCGAGAGATAAAAAAAAAAGGAGACATTTTTTGTTGGAAGAACAACATGAAAATTTTGTAGGGGCGGTGAGAAAATGAGAAATGCTAGCGGCCACCAATGCAAGGAGAAAATGAGCGGCAGTGAAAAAAAAGTGAACGAGAACACGTACGACATTTCCTCCATAAAAAAGTTTCTGGAAGTTTCACGTTGTGGTTGTGCAAAACAACGGCAATGAAATGTACAAAAAAAGTGTGCTGCAGGTGGAAGGTTGCTTTTTTTGCTAATTAGACCTATTGTTGTTTTTTCTCCGTTCTCCGGCGTTGCCTTCGTCGCTTAGCATTACACGATTTTATATTTTGTTTGAACAAACTATAAATATTATCGAGAGCTTCGCTTTTAGCCCTGGCTAAATCTATATATTATTTTAATGTATTATTTAAAGTTTCTCATAGTCTTATTGAGCCTCACCTTTTTTATTGCAAAGTAAAGTGTGGAAACTGTATGACCTTTCTGAAAAGCTTAAGAGGCTTCGTAATCACACAGCCCGCATATTTTTCATGTATGTGTGCTCCAGGTATTAAGAAGGCACAAAATCTGTCATCGAAGATTAGACAAGAAATCGATCAGGATGTTTAAAACCTGTCATGGGATGACAGGTGGAATGTCCACAATCAAGATTTGTTCATTTCGACAGCGTGGGTGTTTTCCTCTGACGAACACTGAAAACAAACTACAATCCTGGACAAAACTACTAGAGAAAATGTTTTCATTAATATGCACTACCTAACGCAACAAAACTATTTCCAAATGAACGGCTTTGGGTAAAGAAAACCCCCTCCCCCAGTTCAAAGTTGCTGCCTACAAATGCTTAGGGATCCGGCTTTCTTTTGAAGACCCAACAACACTGCTTCCAGGGGGAGGGGGGGAGGGAAGAATCGGTCGGCGACCAAGTCTAGAACAAATGCCCCCCAAGCACGCAATTTTCTCAACAGTTTTGTCCAAGATTGTAGTTTGTAACAGTCTCCCTTACCTTGAAGTTATCTGCGATCATTTCCACGTCATTTGTTGTTAGTTTACGATAAATTCCCATAAGCTGTTGGGAAATTCGGCTGCGATTAAGGAAAACTTTGTGCTGTCGAGACGAAGTCGCAAAAACGGCCATAACCTGTAACATCATTAAGGGGACTTAAGATATAATATTCGTCAACAATGAAAACAATTATTGGCTTTGACTGTTCGCAATATACATTCAATTAATATAACTGTCTGTTCTTTTTCTGATTTTTCCCACAAGGTAACAACTTTTGTAGTTTCTCAGTGAATGTGTGTAGCGTGACGTGGTCAGTTTATAAAAGAATGCACAAAATGTAAATCAACTTACACTTGAACGACCCCGCTGTCTGATCTTGTCTCAACGGCTCCAATCAATTAACCATTAACTCTTGAAGCACAAACTGTATCTTCGCTACAGTCGATTGTGGTGGAGGAAAGCACTCAGTAACATCGACCTAAACCAAATGAGTCATCGATATGTCAGCGGCGTCTTACAAAATGACTACGACTTCCGCTCAGCTTGATCGATCGCGGCGAGGATGTTGTATTTGAGTTAGTTTGAGTTATAAAACGGTCAATATTGTCGTTTCTAGTTTATATTACTTAAAAAAACCTTAAATCTGTAACTCAGCTGTATTGCTTTGAACGACGCGGGCTTATGGTCTTTTCGCGGAACTGTTGGTTTCGGCCGATGTTATTTAGTGTCAACACGTCAGGAACGCAGATGGCCGACACAAGTCATTGGCGTTAACAGTCAACGACCCCTGTAACGCAATCCCAAACCTGTTGTCTTAAGTAAGTGACATAAGTGTGTTACTTCAGATATTCAGATGATCAAGATTATAAGAACATGTTCAACAGCCAATGATATATTAGTGCTCCCCATAGCACCATAAATTGCAAGTACCCTGGTGCCAGCGAGTAGTCTGCTCAGTTTTAATGACGAGAGACCTCGAGCGTTTGGGGTTCGTTAATTGATGGTTTTCACAGTGTCGTCATCAGATTGCAAAAAAAAGCGAGGTTTAGGTTGAAGATAAATAGAAAATAGGTCTTTGTGCAATTTTCCAGCCCCGAAGCATGTTTGATTTCGAAAATACAGCAATTTGAACTTCCGAGTTCTCACTGTGCGTGACTCCAAAATAGAAATGCTGTCTCATTGAAAAAAGTCTCTTCTCTTAATTTTCAGCAGTTTAACCATTTCAAGTATAACAAGATGTGTTTGTGCGCACGTATGCTAGTTCTCGAGTGAAAAGGAAGAGCTTTTATAGAAAAAGTGAACTCCAGATGTTTTTGTTAATTTCCGGCGGCCATATTGGTGGACAGTTTATGGCGTCTCCGTACAAAGCTCTACAAAGGTGCGTGAAATGTTTCGGCAAATAACTCAGAAACTGTGGGCCTCAAAGACCTAGGATTTGGATGAATTATTTATATATTAGTCTTTTATAATTTTTATAATTTATATATTAGTCTTTTATAACATTTTCTTGGCTTCTTCCACTGAACGGTTTCCAATTTATTTTTATGTGCCGGGGTCAGGTTAAGCTGTATGAAACTTACGTTTCGCACAGGGAAAACAAAATAAATAGAACCCTGAGAGTTTACCCATACTTCCTACCTATATTTTCCCCTGATTTGAGCCTGAGAACTAGTAGACACCTTGGAAAATCAAACGGGAAGGAAAAATTTCAATGAAACAATACTCGACCGCCGACTAGCAGCTGGGGCTCGCCGCGCGCGAGCTTATAACTACAGCTAAGAAAATTTGGTAATCTATCCATCCGAGAAAATTTGGTTATGACGTCAGCGTACGACCGAACGCTGACCCTACCGACTCTAGGGGAGGGGGAGGGAGTCAGGAGTCAGCCCTTCGGGGGAGGAGTAGGTTATAGCGTAGCGCCATGGCTAAGAAAATTTGGTTCTATCCATTCGAGAAATGTTGGTAGTAAGGTAGTGTGGAATGATATTGCGCATTCATGTTGTAAATTGACAGCTGTCAAAACATGGTATCCACTGACCAGTATCACATGACCTTATGGTGGGCTCACGGTTTTGTCCCATTGAGGTTACGAGCTTTTCTTTTTTCACGCGGACAGCACACAAAATAAGTGGTGTTTTAATATGAACTAGCGGCCGGACTTCGGACCCGAAAAGTCAGCCTTTTTTGCAGGTACGGAAGGCAGTTACTATTGAGTTAAATTACCTAAAATACCTATCTAGCCGATGTTTTGAAAACCAACCCAAAGAAATTTGCAGTCATTTGAGTGAAAAGGCGTCAGAAGTAACTAGGCTTTTTGGGCTCGATAAGCTCCAAAATCACACTAATGAAAAGAGAAAAGGAGAGGAAACATAGAGAAAAAGAAAGAGCGAGGAGCAAGAAAGGAGGAGAAGGGGAAAAAGGAATGGTTGCACTCAGTTAGTTTTATAATGGCTACTTGGAGTTTACGGCAGAAAAAAACTGTTAGACGGAAAAAAGGTCAATTTGGCGGTAAAGGTTTTTTTTTTTAAATCCGGCTAGATATATAAAAATACGTATCTGCAAATTACCCCTATTTATTATAACTTGTTCTTGTTTAATTATTGATAACAAGTATACCTAGCCGAATTTTTGAAAACATACCTCCAAACGGGCCAGAATTTCCGCACAGGAACCTGGCGATAGCCAGGTTTCTGGTCACTGCGGTGAGAAAAAACATAGGGGGCTTGCTGTCCTGGTTGGTCTTATTGTCAAGCTCAGTCCCTGAGCTAACTCGCCATGGGTTGGGAAGGGGCCTCCATGTCAATCCCTAGGAAGGGGAGGGTGCTGCAAAAGCCTGTTACTGCCCGTTAGTCTTGCTGTGGCAGAGTTAGTGCACTCGTCATGTTTGCCTTAAGTTTGTCATGTCAAATTCTTTTAATATTTGAGGCCAATCGGCCAATGAAAGCATTCCCCTCAAACACCTGCTAGGCTTGGGTGGGGAAGAAAGTCAGGGGGGTGATGTGGCCTTGAATTCTCTGCTTAGAACCTACTTAAGTCTCAAGCATCTGTCATGTAGATCCTTTGAGCAGCTAGAGTGTATGGCCAAGTCCAGTGTGTCTTTTTGATGGACTTTGAATGTTTCTTCGCTAATCAGGAACCAAGAAGAGAGTCACCTTAAGAGAACCGCATGGGTAATAGCTGAGTTTCTTGGCAATATTTACTTAGTTGAGTCGGTTTAAGGTGTGTGGCCTCGAGAAGCCAGCTGGTGCGCATGCGGTTTTCATAAATCCGGCTAGATATATTGTATGAATAATCTGGAACACGTTGATCTACCAGCTGGTTTAAGACTCCAAATAAAAATATTGTCTCGTCTTGTATTGTCATCAATTATGGGCCTGTTTATATGGAGGTGGCAACACCAGATAGGTGAGGTAACATGTGGCGGGTCACCCCACCTAAAAGGTAAACGTCATCAAATTAAAATGAGAGCCTATATGGACATGCGGGTTACCCCACCTAAGCAGGTTACCTCACCTACCTGGGGTCCCACACTTCCAAAACAGGCCCTAAGGCAGAAAGTTAGCCGCTCGAACCAATAAGTCGTTGTCAAAGTTTGTGAAGATGAAATTACAGTTTTCACGAGCTTTGCAACTTGACAGCATTAATGATTACAGAATTACAAATTTCGTGCAAACTTGTCGTACACTAGTTTTCATTATACTCTGGTCTGTTCCTTCCAAATCGCTCGTGTGCACTTGCAAATTTATCACTGGCTATTGCTGATAGAGTGGAGAGTTCCATAGCCAGCGCGAATGAAGCAATTATTTCGGCAAATCTGTAGATACGACCCTGAAATAGAGGAGGAAATGGATTTCTTTGAACATTAAGAATAAACTCTCAATCTGTTTTTCGTTTGTTTGTTTGCTTTTAAATTTCCCTTGGCACCAAAGAACTACTGGATAATTTTTTTGAGCGGTGTCATCTTTTCAATCCTTTCGCGTTGGCAAATTTGCAATATCAACTCAGTGAAAAAAATATAAGATATTCTATACTGAACTCCACCAGGCCAAATGACTCCCCAAGTCAATTTTTTTTCAGAAACTCTTTGTGTATTTCGCTGCTGGAAGCAAACGTCTTTTTCTTAGCCGATTTCACACAATTTACAAGGAGACGGTTACTCAGATCACCGGAGGGCAGAAAATGTACCCTTGTCGGCACCAAACGATCGAGGGGATAGCTGTGGTTTTGATTGGGAGCGAGGCGGGGTGGAGGGGGCAAAGTTTGCCTCCTATCCTCAGAAAGGTAAGCAGGAATACGTTAACGTGTCATGAATGAGTTCGATACTTATCCCGCTGGGGATTTTTCAGGTACTAAAGAGGCCAACAGCTTTGTGGTGGAGGCGAAGGGAAGAATAAGTTTGAATTCTTGGGGGATTAAGCGTCCTCTGTTCGCCGAATTCTGTAATTCCACATTAGAGATTTCAAACCTCCAAAAGGTTTTTTTGTTACTTGCACGGAAAGATTCCTACCTTTCCAAAACAACCCATCATCCTCAAAGATTCTTTTGCAGTTGGTGTCCCTGTTCCACCTCCCACGGTTCCAATAAGAAGAGTAGGAATAACAACGCTAGCGTAAATCCCCGGTTCGTATAACTCACCAGACTCAGTTCCTTGGGGATAAAGAACGTAAGATGAATGTGTTAACTTCTGTATTTACACCTTCTTGCAATAGCGTTGTTATTTTAAAAGGCAAAAAGAAAATAAAAAGGAGAAGAAGAAGATTAATGGGAATTGATTGGTCATGCTAATTATGTTTTAATATTGAGGGAAGGAGATTCGAGACACCTTGAAGACGTTTAAGTTTTATTCTCTCGTTAGATAGACCGACTTAATTTTACCTTTTTTCCATTCCCGGATCCCGTTCTTTTTCGCTAATTCGATTAAATGCCACGGCCTTCTTTTTTTAATTCTTAGCGTTTCCGACGACCGGTATATACAAGGGTGCCGTTTATTTCAACTCTTTGCATATTTCGCTGCTACAAGCAAACGTCTTTTTCTCAGCCGATTTCACACACCGCACAAGGAGACGCGTACTCAGATCTTCGGAGGGCAAAAAATGTGCCGTTTCCGGCAGCAAACGAGGGACAGTTGTAGTTTTGGTTGGGGGCGGTGTGGAGGGGCTAAAGTTCGACCACTATCCTCATTATCCTCTTAAATCACTGACTAATCAGAAATATTTTGTAAAGACGAAACATGTTTTTAAAAAAGCTTTCATGTCTTCCTTTTTTGATGAGATAGAATCGCAATTTTCTGGATGTTGTAGATTACAAAGCTGCACCGAATTTTCGTATAATCCTTGAATTAAGGCAGCATTCTTTTGATTATATGGAGCGTTTTTTTGTCTCCATCTGCGGTGTTTGATCGAGGGCGGTGTTTAATCTGGTAAATAGGGTATTATAATTAAGAAAAATATTTTAAAATTAATTAAAAATACGGAAGTTCGATATTTATTTGTTTATTATATATTCGACAATTTTGAGGATTTTTAACCATCGAAATTAATGTAATAAAATGATGGTTGGAAAAAACAAGGTTCTTTGCTCCATTTCCACGGATAGAGTCCATCCGAACGTTTATCTATCCACCGTTTTCCTACACGTTTTCTTCTTTTTTATTTCAATAACAAACGGTGAACTAGCTTTGAAATTAGACACACATATTCAAATACTTTTTATTTACCACCAACTTTTATTTCTCTTTCTGTTGTTATCTCAAGCATGGCCCAGGAACTCTCATGAACACACGCCAAATCCTGTCCCGTAGCAGCGGATATCCCAGCAATTGTATTACTGACGCATACATTAGCACAGTACGAGCCAGCTCTCTGCGCACCTATCTGGAGAGCATGAAAACACCTGTTCAAGGTAGAGGAATCTACCTTTTATGCAAAGGAAAAAATAAATAGCTGAAATGTTGCATAACACAAACAAATTCACTGATCTGTGCCTACAAACTTGCATAACATTTTCTCTACCCCTGCCAGTTCAACTTTTCTCCATACAAAGCTAGTTTCAAAGAAGGGCAAGCAAATGAAAGGAAAGTATATTGCATGTTAACATTAGTGGTCTGATCACAAAGCCAGAAGCTAAACATGGCGATAACGTTCTGACTTACATTTAGACATGGTCGAAGCAGTTCTAATTAAATCTAGCGACTGCCTCTCGTCAGGGCACACTATCTGTGAATGTACATGAAGTTCCAAATTTTAATTTGTTTAAAAACATTGATGAGATAGTGTACTTGTAAAAGTCCTAATTTTTTATGGTCAGCCAATTTTGCAGTGAATCGTATTACAGGAAACTAAAGTGCTATTACGTTTTTTAGCGTATTATACAGGAAACGGTTTTACGGCAAAGATCCAATTGGGCGAATGACAAATATGACGTCATGCTAAGACCACGGCTCAGCTGTTTTGACATTGCAGAGCTTGAAAATGAGGTTGGAAGATTAGAAGACTTTGTGAAGCCAATACCCGAATTGCTGACTAATATTTATGTCAAGAACGGGTAAAAAAGGATTCGAGGGATTTCGAATGCTAGTTTGAAGAATATTTATCAAATACATAAACTACGAAAAAAAAAAAAGAAAGAAAGCCGTAATAACCGACCGTGTCCTCGATCAGGGGTTGCGAAAAAAGAAACTTACAATAAAGCAAGGATGTTACATTGTGCAAGGTACCTTTAAGACATTTTGCAGGACAGATTCTGTAATATAAGCTTCGGCCTGAACTTCAATTCCACGACCTTTAATGTAATTCTTTGCTAGTGCACCTTTATCGCCACTACACTTAGATTCAATGTAAAACTCCCTGATGTTGATATCCGGTTGCTCCTTGGCGATCTGTTTTAGAGCCCACTGACATGCGTGCCAGGTTGTTACAGTTACACCATTTTGTCCAGCGGCATCAGCAGAATCGTAAACGAATTCCATCAGCAGATTGCGACCTAGAAAGAAATAAGAGGAAAAAGGGAGGGAAGAAGGGGTCACAGGCAAATAAAGGAGTATATCAAGCATTTTTACTTTCTTTAACTTGTACATTCATTGAGGTTATAGCTTTTCTCAATTTTTCGAGCCGTTAAGAGTCTAGTATCAAACAAAAAAAAAAAGGGAGAAGAAACGGACCAACAAACCAAGGTTCCAGCGCTTGAAGTTTGCAATGTTGGCTAACTTCACTGGCTCTTAACTTAAGTTCTTCAAAGTGGGAAATTAACCAGGATGACAACGTCTGTGCCTGCTGGATGGAGTCCGTAACAAAATGAGGTGTTCTCATGATTCGTCGCTGAATCACTCGTGCTCTGACTCCTCCGCACCTAGAATAACGGAATTATACACCCGTTTTACTCAAAGTTCCCATAACATGCTCAAACTGTGTCCCATACCAACACTCAACTGGTACATAATTATTCAAAAATAATCGACATTGTAGATCATTGCACTAGGTCGTGGTAGAAATAGGTGTAAACTTTCAACTTTCAGGAGGAAACTCCTGTCCCCCTGAAAAGTAAATTTATTTAATAGATATTTGATCACTTTTTGTTAAAATTGCCATCATTTTAATTTTTTGCAAATTTGAGCTGAAAAAAATGGCCGCCCTACAAGACATTTCACATCTGCTAACATAAAAGGGCGAACGTACAAACGGACGATTTTGTCAGGACCAAAATTTATTGCATGCAATCATGTTGATAACCAATTTTTTTTTCTTACCCTGCTGTTCTGCTGAGCGAGAGCTCCGCTTTATACAGTTAAAATTACCTGGTCATTGCTGTAGCTCCTCTGGTGGAAGATGCAACAAGTGTACCTTCTGTAGTTGCAAAAGGGCATAGAATATGTTCATTTACATGATCACCCTTAATGAGAAGCGGGCCAATAACACCCAAAGGAATTTTAGCTAATCCAATGAGGTTTTCTATATTTCCGGCCAAACGTTCAGTGGAATGACTCCCATGGGTACCCTGTGGATCCAGCCACTGACCAACATTTGATAAAGATTTTCTGGTGACCTGTTCAACCCATTTTCTTCGGTTATCACAGTCTTCCAGCTTGTAACTATTTCTGTATGGTACCTAAGGGAAAAAAAAAGAATAGGCGTTAGACTCTTAACAAAAAGGAAACTAACACATTATTTTGGGTTTTGATTTTACAAACCGCAAAATTGTCCGGGCGAATTAAGCTATGATGGATTAAAGTGGTCTATGATAAAGGATACAACAAGGAATACAAAGAGAAAACATTTTTTTTTCTCGATGCAGAAACCATGACGTTCCGTGTGTATTTTTTCTGGATTCTCGCTCAGAGAGTTCCATGTTAACAGTTTTGCTGATTTCTAGCAATATGATTGACCCAAACTATTTTAAACAAAACTTAAATTAGCCGAAGGGGTCTGTGTCTACTAACAAGGGCACCCAACGGGAAATTTTGAGAAAAAGACCTAAAAACAACAACAAAGCGTGAATAAAGTTTTCTGAGACTATTTTAAGCATTTTGGAAGATTGCTGGAAAAAATTATCTGTTCCTCACTCCCAGCAAGACTGATGGAAGAGTTCCCAGCCAGCAAACTTACAACCTGCAACCTGACTTACTGGGAAGTTTCATAGGGCACAATTCAGATCTTGAGTGGTAAGAAACCCATACAAGTAACCCGTAGCAGCTATTCTAGACTTCAAATCCCCTCTGACACCCTGAATTATCTTTTTCCCAGCAACACTATCCTTCCAAGGACTATTATTTCTTCCACATCTCCCAGCCAGCAAAAATGTGCCTGAAGAACAGATATTTTGAGGAACAGATCCATTGGGTGCCCCTGTACTAATCTACATTTGCACTCCATTTTCGCCCCACATATAATACAGGTCAAATTCCACGGGTCAGAGTACGGGCAATGAGATTTAGTAAGCACTCAATAATCCATTTATTTACTTCAACAAGGAAGCCTTTAAATCTCTGTTCTATACTACTTCCATTCTTCTGATTGGGTGGTAATAATCCGGCTGTCTGAAGCTTTAAACAGATAAGGGGAATTTTATTCGAGCCTTAGTTACAGTCTTGGCTGTTTGTATTGATCAGCACAAGTAATAATATGTAAATACTGGATTAAAACTGATTTCGTCCAGCGGGATTGGAAATTGTAACCTGTCGCACAGATGGTCCACCTTAGATTACCTTTATAAGTCCTCTTATCTTTAAGTATACGAAAGTAGGCTATTAGAGACGCGGTATTCAGACCCAGGGGGGGTGAGGGTATTTTAAAAAAGTCTTATAAGGGGAGGCGGCGCCCCGAGGTACAACCCCTTGCCCTCCTATATAACTTTTTTGATAGAAAATGTGGCTCTTTCACATACCTTCTATTGATAGGTGATACCCTTTTCACATCCCTAGTTTACATTTTCCATCTCTTTCAACAGCACAAATGCGCTGTCTTTAAAATATGAATAAATCACAAAACAAGGACGTTTTCTCGACTTTTTCAGGGCCATAAAATCTTTCTGTGGCAGTTTTTGGTCATTTTAATAACAGACCGAAGTGACAGATTTGCCTACCTTTCATATACCTCAACCATTAAAATCCCTACCCTTTGATATACCTGAAGAATGAAAAAGGTACCGCTTAGCTTTCTGGTGGAGCCTCTACTTATAGGCAATTATGGGGAGTCCCCCCCCCCCCCCCCCCCCCCCCCCCNATTTTACGGTCAACGATTTTATGACCGTTGGAAATTTTTTGGTGGAATTTAGGTCGAGGATAGGTTCATTTAACATCCAAGAAAAAGGTAAACCAGTCCAGATCGGTGTGCTACGTCAGGCACGCAATTTACACTTCTATACTTCATTTTTTTTGACAGTTTCTTTTTCTTCCAACTGGAAATTTAACCGGCAAAGTTCAAGTTACGTAATGTTACTTAATTTATTATAAGACTATATAGTATTAAAGTGGTACATCATAAAGGTCGTTTGTACTATTCCCCAGTGTAAGTTATCGATAAACCTAGTTTCAAGTATGAATAAAGCAATACATCAAAGTGCTATTCAGATGCCATGATTGAATGATTTTACTACTTTTTGCTTTTTATGCAGAAAAAGTTACTGACAAAGTCTTTTAAGGCCAGGGCAAAAACAAACCTTTATAGGCTATTACCTTAACTAGTACTCCCTCCTACCTTAAAATACCCTGAACTTTTCTCCACAGCGTCTGTTGTCAGCCTGTGATCATGAATGCCCATACACTGTACTGTAATTCGACTGAGACGGGCACAGATTTTTTGCTGTCGAAACAATGTCGCAACCTCCACTGCCAAAGGCATGATCTGCGATATTGTTAGCAAAGAGGATTACATACCGGTCAACAAAGAAAATTAAGATTGGTTTTGAATTTTCCCTGGCTAGTTTCAATTTTAAAAAACGAATTAACTTTCTGTTTAGTTACTTTGCTTACCATAACATCAATCTATTTCTTTAACGAGTTTCTCAGTGACTTCTCGATCGCGACTGTGTGCAAAATCCAGTGTAAATAAACAAGGCTTGAAACAAAGAGCTGAAACCAACCAATGAAAAGCTTTCTTTTTTCGGAATGATATAATTCTTGTCGCGGGTCGGGATTCGGGATGTTGTTTGGAAGAAGGAAACGAGATACAAAATTTTTGACGGAATTTCGGGTTTGAACAGCTTTATATTCTGCGGTCATTTTTTCTTTGACAAATGGTAATGCTAAAACCTATACCCAGTTATCTTCTTATCAATAGCTGCAGTTCAGTAGTGTCGTGGTCCATTGAAAAATATTATTTCATCGGCCCAGGTGCTGGAGTCATATGGAGTCGACAAAGTTTGATAACTTGTGAATCGTGGAATATTATCCATGTACAACAAAACTGACGCTAGAGTTCACAAACATTAGAGCATGGACTGCATAATTTCTACGTGAATTTCAATGTAAATAATTAGGTATGTAATGTAGGTATTTTCATGGTGCATGTTTTTGGAAGCCCTGGTAGAACTCCATTATGAATCGAAAAGGAGGTACTTGCTGTCTCGCTTAGTGATAGTGGTGTAAATAATGGGATATGTTGTTTTTAGCTCGAATTTTGAGGGCGAAAAGCCAACACTTTCATACATACAAGTAGCGCTTGGAGTGGGTTGACAGAGCGTAAAGAAATATCTGCCAGCTTTGGAAATGACAAAGGTTTGCTGATTACGCCTGATTAAAACTAGATGTCTAGCCATCGATTTCCAAGAGTGTTTTTAAAGTCATTTTTAGTTTTGTCGACCCTAATACGAGCAAGTATTGCTAACTGTAAATTGTAGGGAAACGTTGAGTTAAAAATTACCCAACTTAATAAACTGAAAGAGTCAGAAGCCAAAACGATTGTTTATTGCTTGAAAATAATATCTACTGTCATGATAATTGTTGCAGCTAATAAAAGTTACAGTTTAAATAATGCAACAAACAAAAAAAAATTCAAAGTATAAGAGGTAAGTGAAACCAAGGTGCCAATCAGACGTCCACCAGTGGTTGGGGCTGGAGTCCCCTGTTTTATTTCGTTTTCCTCTAACCAAAACATAAACAGAGAAAAGACAAAAGAAAACAAAAGAAGAAAGGACCCCCAAACTCGAACCCAAGTGGGTGTTTACTGACAACACCATAATAATTCAACAAATCCATAGGCCCACCGGCTGTCGCGGAGCAACCCCTTAAAGAAAAATTACTCGCAATAATCATAAGAACATGTGACCATTGTTATTAGAGGAAACTAGTCATGAAAGGAGAATCAAAAACGACATTATTTTGGGAGCTCCCTGACCCTGCATAATCCCTTTTTTTTTTTAATTCACAAATTGTGATGGAATAAACTAATACGACGTTTTTATTGTTTTTATTGTCAGTGAGATGGATCAAAATGAAAATGTTAATGCACCTTTCATTCCACAGTAGAATAAACAGAGGCCCAGAGACCCAGGATTCCTTATTTCACAAGCAAAAATTAAATTTCTCGGATTCTGGAATCCTGACTCCTTTACATTGGGCCAGTTCGTGTTAAATGAAGTTACAATTCGCATGTCGCATTTCGCATCCGAGAAATCGTGGCAAAGCAAAATGCAACACCCGAAAGAACGACTTGAATTCAAGTGGTGACGAACAGTCTATTGCAGAACAGTAAAAAAACAGCGAGAAAAAAGACAAAAATTACAAAGCCGATCGTCCAAAGAAATCAACAACAACAGTCCTTGAATTCTCAATCCTCATCGAAACTTCTGAATAATTGGCAGAGTTGTACTCGAAAAAAGATCTGATTGGCCCAAGGCAAAAAAAAAAGGTCACCTGAATATCAATAAATGGATATTAGTTTTTATGAGGGAACGCAAAGGAGCGCAAAACGTGGCTTATCTTTGCTGAAGGTATACCACTGACGTCTGAGGTGCAAAAATTCCATACTGATGACATGTCACTACACAGATTTAGGCAGATCTCGGTCGTTCTGTCAAGGAAAATTTCCTCAACTGATCAGAAGCATTACTCAGTTCTGTATAGTGACGCCTTATCGGTATGGAATTTCATCTGCGCCCGTTTCTCAGACGTCATTTGCGGGGAAACCAGCGATGGCGTCGCAAGAAGTCGGCTGTTTTCTTAAGTTACATCACAGATTATTAGTGAGGCTAAAACTAACAAGGCATTTTTTTTCAATACAAAACAACCCCGAAGATTTGAATTGATTTGGAAGGGGGAAATGGTCTGTATTCACTACAGTGTACAGTAATTGGAGTGATAAATATACCAAGGTCACTACTGTGAAAGCCAGGATGGATCAAGGGATACTGTTTTATATGCGTTGAAAGATATCATCAGATAGATTGCAAAACCAAAAAAATGCTGGTGTTTGTTGCAAAAAAAAAACCGATCAGTGAGGCCCGTTTCAAACGTCGTGCTACTGCCGTTCTAAGCTGGCTCTACTTCAGCACGACTTGGTTTTAGACGTCGAATTTAAATCAGTCGAATAAAATAAATGTCGCGGAAAACAAAACAGAAAAATAAAAAGAGCAGATTTAGTGAACTTTCAAAATGTATTTCAATGTATTTATTCCTTGCCAGGTGATTGCCGTGAGGCCCTCGCGTGGTGAAGGTTTATAACTTTGTCGCGCGTGGTACATAGCGACCTGCAAACTTGGGCGGCCTGATATTTCTATGTATATATCGCTTGGTTTCCGCAAAGTAATGACATCATCATCAAGGAAGAAACTTGGTCGCCATTGTTTTTACTGGTTTTTTGGTCGTTTTGGCGATCGACAAATACTTTTGGAAATTAATTTCGACTGCAAAAAGTACTTACTCGAGCTTGCGTAGCAGCGAGAGTCAATCTGCAAGCCGTTTCCTTTTCTTCGTATTTAGTCCACAAAAGGGGAGTCATGGACTCATTGAAACTGGGGATAAGAATCGCAACATGACCGATAACATGCAGAGACGGCAAAAAAATGTACCAAAAAAGAATGCTAGACGTGGCAAATTTGTTGTTTTACTTATTAAACCTAGCTATTATAGCTTTTTTGACGTTCTCGTTGCCGCCGTCGTCCTCGTTGCCAAAGCCCCTATAGGTTTATCGATGTGTGTAAACTTTTGGGAATCCGAATGAGTTTTTAGTATGAACGCCTGCGAAAATGTGTTCGAATATATACCCTCAGTGGAATAAATCTGGAAACATTTATGTAGCCGGAAAAAATTTCGCCGCTAGTGTAAACGCGGCTAAAGCCATGCAACAAGCTACTAAGTAAGCAAGCAAGTGAGTGATTTTTTGCCGTCGTTGGCCTCATTGATTTTTCACTAAGAGAAGCACACTCTGTTGACGTAATCCTGTCCTAATTTCTCTAATCTTAAGACATGCGCAGGTAAAACAAAGCGTTCACGCCTTACACCACCCAGCTTGCCGCTGCGCACTATCTTCCCGCCGTTTCTCTAAATGTAAAATTGAACATTCAGTCCACCAATAAATTGCTTCGCTTTGCTTCACTGGAAACCGACATTCGGGTGTGTTAAAGGGAACAGTACGTTGTTTTAGAAAAAAAAATCAAAAAAGCAACCGGGCTCTTAAAATAATTATCTCGTCATTCATTTGCGTTTCTTTTCTTATTCACAAGTTTGATTTTATTGATTTTATTTTTATTATTTTCTGGTAGGCACGTGTGTACCGTACGTACACGTAGCTACGCACCAGCATTCTCCTACAAAGTTTGTCTTTTTAATTATCTCGCACAGGAACGATTTAGTTAAAAGATTTGTTCAAACCAAGCGGCCACTTCTTCCTCATGTTCACTAAGCCACATGATATTGGCACGAATCTGTTCCATTCCCATCTGAACCTGACGATACCCAAGAGCAGTAGAGGAGTAGCCCTTGAAAAATTCCATTAACTGAAGACATAAAAACATTGAAGGAGTAAAATTTTTAAACATAGCTTCCGTTGTGCTTTTACTTCAGGGGAACAATCTTATATCACATAATTGCATAACAATGGTCAGCAGTCCTCACCATCCCTCTCAAGCTACGTGCATGGGTAGAGCTAGAACACCGGTGAAATTCGTAAAAAGTTCTCAACTTAACCTTCTGAAAATGTTAGTAAAGTTGAGGGGGTGTCTACGGCCGCACTTTTGCTGCTCGCCACTTGGAGAGTCCAGAGACTGCAATGCTTTTGACTTTTTAGAGAGATCGCATAATCTGTGCAGTCAATATTCTATCAATAATAGAAAGGTGACACCTTAAAATGAACTTTAATAAGACATTGGCAGAGAGATGATAAATTGGGCTACTCAAATTAATATTGACGTTTTAAGCTAGAATACTGATCTTACCTCATCAAGTTGGGTTTTTGTGTTGCAATTGGTCATCAAGGAGGTAATCAAGATTGACCAGCCATTTCCGGTCCCGTACCTGAGAGGAAGACAAAGATATTGTACAAAGGGTCATTGGAACTGATCAGATACAACAACATTTATAGTGCCACATGTCACGTCACTAGCTTTAATAAAAACTGTGCATGGCACTAATTGTCACTCAGTTTAGGGGCTGTACGAAACAGGTGCACATGATCAGGTATTCACTGGTGTGGACGATAGTTTTCATGAGTCATAGAACTGAGTCTACTTTGTATCACTGGTTTTTCATTTCACACTATCAACGATCAAAGAAGGAACCAATAAACTCATGAAGACAAGAATTACAGCGATAAAATAAGTTAATATGAAGACTCGTCGAGATAAGATCAGTGTGCATTTTCATGCCGTAGTGAGTCGCCATGGTGGTGTTCTGTTTCAAGTGACTGGAGGCTAAGAACAACATGTATCACCGACTGAGATTACTCATTAAAAGAGCGTATTCAACATCGATCGACACCCAGATACGTATTCCAATATATGAAGTATTCAGATAGCAAAAGCTCAAAATCTCTGTCTTCGTGTTCTTTTAATAACCAGAGTGACTCTTTCTCGAGTGACCTGAATGGTTTTAAAAGGTCACAAGCGCACTACCAAAAAAATAACCGAATTATCGAAGTGAAATGTAGAAAACACAAGTGTCTTTTCGTATCATCAAACTGAGAATTCAGAAAGTACTGATCACTAATCTAAATTTATGATTAGGTCAAAGGCAAACCGGCGGTAATATTGTCATATCCCATGAATCCTTATGCGCTTCGTACATGCGCAGTAGGCTCTTCTTGCCATGTGCTTACAGACTTGAAGTAAAATATTGTTGAGTTCTCTGCGTTCGTTATGCAATTTCCTGCTACATTACAAACTACAAATTCCTGGTACATTACAAATATGTTTAATACAATTTATACCTTTTGTAAAGATAGTTCCAATTACGAAGCACAAAGTCCCAGGCCATCCGCCATGCTTCAGGTTTAGAGGCAAAGTGTGATATTACCATGAGAGTTTTCTGAGAACCAATTTTGTCCTTATCCAGTGAATAATTTAGAGTCCTAGATACAAAGTGACCAAGAGACATTTCAAAATAAGCTTGAGATAAAAAGAATAAAAAAAGACTGATCGTCGAAAGAGAATAATAAGATGATAAATTAAGACCGATTTAAACGCCATGCAAATTCGAAATATTTAAGACATTATCTAAACATTCATTAACAGTGATTAAACTAGATGGAGTTTAAGAAATTAAAGTAGACATCCGGTAAATAATGCTTTCCACTGGGACATCCAGAGAAAATTTTACAATAACTGCGCGATTCTCGGGCGCAGATGGGTCTAGGGTACCCTGGGTTCCAGACGATATTTTTTTCTTATCGATACTGATCGTTCGCGGCTAAGCCGCGTCAACGAGTTTGAGAACGGACCTCTGGAGCCAGGGTAGGTCTGGGGCATTAGTCGATTCAACAGTATGATGAAAAAAATTATGCAGATCGAGGAGAGGCGAAGGTGGATAACAGCCTCCGAGATCTGCATAATTCTTCACATCATACGAAAGCGGCATTCAGTGATTGTTTTATTGTTGGTTTTTTCATAATATTTCTATGTCCTTTATACATGTTTTAAACAAAACAAGATAAGCTACGCGCGCCCTGATAGGCGCGCGGTTTTAAAAATGTTTGCGAGATTATTTCGGATTAAGCAAGTGAAGTTTAGCTGTTTACAAGCAAGAAAAACGGAGAAACACATGAGAGAAAAAGAGTTCTTAGCGAAATCTTCGCAAAAGATGGCATAGCTAGTGTGTCATCGCTACAGGAAAAAATGCACTCGCAGTTTTGAAAATTTTTTAAGGATCATTCAATCTACTTTGATTAAGTGAAGTTCTTGGGAAACGCTTGGGAGAAACGTTCGACAAGTCTTATCGAATGAAATGCCTTAGGATTTCTTCGATTTCTATCGTTGGGCTTCATCTATATCCATGAACTTATGTTTTTTTCTTTCAGAGTAAGCCTCTTGGTATGGTCGAGGTTCTCTGTTGTAATTTTGTTAAGAAGTTCTTCTCTCGTCTCCACCTTTTCTGTAAAGTTATTAAAGGCCGATAATGATCTGTTGGAAAAACGGAGCGAATATGATATTGTCAAATCGATTTGTTCACTTGTATCATTGGTGGCATTACTCCTTCATTTTGGCGCGAAATTTAAGCGTCAACTTGTAATTTCACATTTGAGGTTACAAAACTGTCATGGCAACGTCTCGTACATGAGTGCTGAGATGGCATCGAGGATTTAAAATGAAAGGAAGAAAAATGATTCTAAATTCGGAATAGGTCATAAGTGTATGACGAGGAAAAAACTTCTTTAACATTTTTTTTTAAATCTATAAGCTGCCGCTAGAAAACGCTATCTGATATTTTAAGTATCTTTGCACCAAACACTTTTTTTTGTAACTTAGAAGGTAGTGTTACTGCCTCGATGTACGGTTTAAGTACGCTACTCGTTTTTTTTTTTTTTGTCTGTTTGTTCGTTTTTTTGTTTTGTATTTTTTCCTTTTCTTTCTTCTTGTTTTTAGCACTGTACCTTTTTTCTTCTTTTTTTAAATTTCTTTTCGCGTTGTTGTTGTTTTTATTTGAGTATAATTCCTTTTCCCCTCAAGTTTGAATGAATTGTTATTATTGTTATTATCTTTACTAGAAATGATGATAAAAGAATAGACCATAGAAAGCTGTTGTCTATTTTTTTAAATTTAACAGCTTTCGAAAAGAAAGTGAAATCCATAAATGAATTTCGTGTCACTATCTTTTTTATAAAATGCATCTCGCAGGAACACTGATTTGAGAGTGGTGAGACCCGTTCTTGTGATTGTGTTCAATTAGAAAATCCAAAATTTCTTTCCAAAAATAATTTCTTCAAGTGTTTACAATAAAGCCTTACTTTTCAATCATTTGAGGATTCCTGGTGCATGTAAGGGAAGTCAAAAGAATCGCCTTTTCTGAAGCAATATTTGTCGACTTATACTTGTCATAAACTTGATTCCATTCCTTCACACCACCTTCACGCACGCCCATTGAATAAACTAGGGAACGGAGATTTGATGCAATGCTGCAAAAAAAAACGTAATAACTGAAGCTCAGGGCCAGGATGTTCACAGCCCTGTTTCGTCTCATCCCTGGTTATCTATTAACAGAGCATAAGTAAAGTAATGGTTAAAACGCGAGCAACAGTTATTTATCAAGGGTTAAAAACATGAGCGCGAAAGGCGAGAATTTTCAATCCGGATTCCCTTACATGGCGCAATTGTTAGTGTTTTTATACGTACAAGTGACCCTCCATTGCGAGTTGAAACATCTCCTTGACCTTGGCTATCACTGCTTTGTCTGAACAATAACAAGCCGTGGAAAGAATGTATGGCCGCAGAAGTCTGCAAAGCAATTATAGCAAGAATATCAATTAATTTAAAATGACCCTACGACAATGACGCTGCCTGTAGAAAACGAAAAATGAAATAAAAGCCAAATAAGTAATAGATAAGCATTTATTATAGCACTCACAGGTGAATCCACATAAGTACAGCTCTATATTTTTGGGAACAGTAATAACCAAAGCCTTGGAATGAAAATTAGTTTTTTTGCTTAAAGTTGTGCATGTGAATATGTAACTTGAAAACAATATTTTTAGTGAATAATGAGGACGCTCTCTTTTACCCACCAAATCTTTGGGGGTGGGGAAAATTATGACATCTGAAGTCCCATTTAATGGCCTTCCTTCCTTCAATGTGATTGAAACTTGAAGGCAATATAAATTGCGGACCTACTCTCGGGATTGTCACGCTTTTAAAAAAATTTATGAAGCGGTTTATAAAATTATCGTGACATTTGTAGGAATGGACCAAATTAAATAGAAAAATGGTAAAGAAAGCAGCCGAACACACGCTAATCAAATTCTTCTTTCTCGCAATCGGCCGAAGCAAAACTCGCCTTTTTTCGTATGGTATACAGTTTCAAATGGAATAAAACCACTGTGAGATGAAACCGCATTTCCATGCCTCATCTTTTTATTTAGATATTAGCCAATTATGTCGATAGCATGTTTATTCACTGTTTTTCAAAATATTTTCAAGACCCTCTCACAGAGTTTGTTTAAACGTTGCTATAATCGAGGCAACTAAGGGAGGTGAAAGCTCCGTTAGGCGATTTTTAATAAAACTCCCGCATGGTAGCAAGAAATACCAAGGCAAGAAAAAACTTAATGGCGTGTCGATATAGCAACTCTGATGTCAGTGAAAAATGGATCACAACAAATTTTCATCTTCATATAATACGGCTGTGGTATCCTTTTTCTGATATCTTTGTTAATGCCGATGAGGTAAATACTCAAATTTAAGAGGTATCCACCCTAAAAAAACTGTCTAGCCACCTTAATTTGTGTTTTTCTGGAAGCTCACGCAACAGCAAAAAGATATGTAAGTTTGTAAGTACAATTCATACACAGATACATGGCAGTATGAAAAAACGCATGCGGTCAATTTTCTCAGTCGGTACATAACTTAGCCTAAGGAAACAGGAAACAATTCGCGACCCTACCACTGGTTTTCCCGCCAGATGACGTCTGAGAAACGAGCGCAGAAATTCCATACTGATGACGTGTCACTACCCAGATCTGGGTAGTGCTTCTGATTGGTTAACATTGTGCTTAAAATGTGTTTTCTTAGACTATACATAATTCAGAAATCACATTTGTATTAATGGAGTGAAAGGGTTTGTTCCTTTTCTTACTTATCCAAGTGAGATCCGTTATCTTCCCATCCCAGTCGCTTAATAGCTGGAGCAAGCTGCTGCAACATGTACCTCTGAGGCAACAAGAAGCAACACCTAGTATTACTCACCTTATTATAAAGGGGCTCAATTTTCCGAACCCATTAAAGCTACAGTAAAACGGGCAACAAATAACGTGCAAGAGTGACTTGTTTAGCAACATTGCTGCAAAACGAGTTGAATAGGGATGTCGCTTGTTTTACACTTGTAACCTTAATTATTTGTTGCAGGCAGGTTCCAACGTGGGTGGTAGAACGCACAACATCGCTATTCAACTCGTTTTGCAGCCATGATACAAAACAAGTTGCAAGTTTTTTTGCTGCCCGTTTTACCGTACCTTAATTAATGAAGAATGGGAAACTGAAAGGGAAGCGTCAAGCCTTACTTGGGGAAATGTGAAATTCACCAAAGTTACAAATATTCTGCATTTTTTACTTTGAGGAGTTGATCGATCTCTGGACTTTATTAAAGTTTGCGGACGTTTTCAGGATTTAGACCCGTTTAATTACAACCTCTAAAAAAAACTTGAGTGAAATCTCATATCCCAGCCAGTGCTCTAAGATTCCCTCTCTGTTCCATAATATTCTCTTGAAATATATATAAAAAAATACGACGGGGACTAAACATATGAATTTGTTAGAGAAAAACACTGTTTTTCTAACTAAGTTCATAATTGGGATTTCGGCAATTTTAGACTGATCTATCAGGACTAATATGAGAAGGGCTTTACAGGCATGTTGGCAGAAAACGTCCAATTTTTGTGCTTTAAATGAATAAATAATCTCAAATGAATTTTATGACCATAGTTTTTAGAACATTTCAGCCCATGATTCATTAAAGTTACATGATTGTTTACAAAATCGACACTAGTCTGAATCTTTTCTAATTGGTTAATTAACGACAATTAACTACCCGGAAATATCAACCTAACAAGTTGGTTTGAGTAAGTGGATAAGGGAGCAATTTACTATAATTAACTACTTAAACCTAAAAAATTCACATCTTTACCTTGAACAATCCGTAAGATTTTCGCAGTGCTAAATTGTTGCCGATGTAAAGCATATTTTGTATGAATGTTTTCAATGGGACATAATCTGTTTCGTGAATAATGTACTTTGTCAAATCCAAAGCGATAGTTTGATCCAGCAGATTGCTCCTAGATAGAGATACCGAAGAAAAAAAGTCAGTACAGCTAAAAATGCAATTAACGAAGGAGAAAAAGTGAGGGAACAAAATGAGGCAATAAAAATAGAAGCCGTGAGAAAAGGGAGATGTTGAAGAAATGCATGGCTTTAAATAAATTTGTATCTTCAGCAATTGTAACAACAACATGCGTTACCTTGCCAAATGAAAAGCATCATCCATCAATCCTGACCGGTCCGTGGCCCTCAAGGCCTCAAAAAAAGTTATAAACTCGTGAGTAATGGCTCTTTGAAGTTAAATTATCACATGTTGCTAAAATTAAAGACCCTGGTGGAGAGCAAACGACTCAGAATAATTGACCCTGGCAGAGGGAAATTCCCCTGATTTGTGCATCTTCCATAATACACCTTCTGTCTCAGTTGTTTTTCTCCCCTCTCCCTTCCCCGGAAAATTTTGAACTGCATAACCTTAAACTGTTAGTTGGCTTTTAATTTTTCCGGGTATATTATAGTCTTTACATACAAGGTGTATTATAGGAGTATGTGCAAATGACGAATTAGCGTACTTTTAAATGATGTACACTGATGTAACCATGCTGTTTTTCTTGCGGCCTCGCTGTATCTTAAGCTCTCTAGCAAAGTAGCAAGGTGACTGCGCAAGTTGCAGGCAGCTCAATAAAAGTTGAATACTTAATAGAGGTTTTGTTTTATGTGCTGTACTGACAACTTTGTCACCAGGACTGCGGTATTTTGCCGGTTAATATAGGTTCGACTGTTCCTAGTTTTGGTTCATTTATTCTAGCTGTTCCGTAATTTATCACCTTATATATCTCCTTTTTTAGGTCCAGATTTTCAAGAAACCTTTAGACATCTAGAGACTTAGGACAACTCTTTTTTTCGTCAGTGAGACAAATAGTTATTAAAAATGTCAATATATTCCTAAAAAAATATTCAGAGTCTGAATTGACAAGAGTTTCCCATAAACCTGCCTGATGGGTGTATATATGCCCTTACTTTATGGTCAAATTGTAACTGAAGGTAAAGAGACTTCCAGTTCTCTGTTTCGTAGTTTGCTCGGTAATATCCAATCTGATCAACATTGGCTTTGATCCAACCGTCAGAGGAGGCCCAGTTTAGTGTAGCTAGAATAGATTTCGAGGAATAAGTAGTGGCTGTTTTCGTTTCATTTATATATTTTTTGGTTGGTTTGTCTATTCATCTGGATTTTTTTTTCATAGATATTAGAGTGGTCGCCTGAGGTTAGGGCATTTTACTTGGACTAAATCAATAGTTCTTGTCTGTAAGACAAAGTAATGGGACTGGAGGGTTTCAAAATCTCTGACGCGGAGACCCTGGTTTTAAAATCCAAAAAATTGGCAAAATTTCGGAAACTGGACACATTAACACCGCACAGGATAATCAAAACTTGGAGAAAAGTTCCCAGAGATTTTGCCATGATCACACAGAAATCAGTTTCCCATGACTACCTTAGATATCTTCGCGTATCCTTGAGGAAAGTTCGGCAAGTTTGCCCCTAGTGTGGATGACCAAAGAGCTTCAGTGTAGAACAATTCAATTTGCCATGTTTAGCTACTTCTTTTTGGTTAACACTTTTTTGAAAAAAAAAAATGAGATGACCCCTTACG
Source organism: Porites evermanni (assembly GCA_942486025.1). Lineage (NCBI taxonomy): Eukaryota > Metazoa > Cnidaria > Anthozoa > Scleractinia > Poritidae > Porites > Porites evermanni. Next base: position 99,865 of record CALNXI010001486.1, on the reverse strand, counting down.
CCGTAGTTTGAAATTAAAACGCTATGAAAGGGAAGGCATTACATATAGCTGTGAGCATACAAGCACAAATATTCAATAAATCAAGCAGTTCTTACCAGGCCCTCTATTCATCCAAACTTGGACTGTAGCCTTCTTCTTCTGAGTCATATAAGTTAGAGGTATATTCCATGCGTAACTAAGAAAGTGAAAGTCATTTTAAAAGAAATACTTTAGCGCAAATTGAATTAAGGAAACAGAAGATTGGCATGCATAAAGAAAAACTTTCCCATCATTTTAAAAGTCCTATGAGAGCACAGAGCTACAAAGTGACATACTTTGGGCCTGTTTTTGCAGTGATTATTGGATCTTCAGTATTTGCGTTGAAAGTAATCTTATTCCTTTAAATTAGACCCTTAAAAACTTGACTCATCACATAGATTAGCAAACCTGACGTCACTTACTCAAAAGGAGAACTCTGGTTGGGCTTCGCACCGGGGGTGATAAGGAATAGTTTTTGATCTGCTCTCGCCTTCTCTTGATCCATGCGCGTGATGGTGACCACCGGTAATCCCATTTGTCGTGTCCAGGTATCCATCACCCTTTTTACATTGATGCCAGTTTGCTATGGATAAAGATCAATGTTTTATTGGAAAGTTGTGACAATGTGGTATTTTTTTANAACCCTCCTTGACCCCTAAGATAATATTACCCAACCGTTTAACAGTTTCATACCTTTCCTTAAAAAATTAGTGGGAGGAACTTTAAAAAATTTAAAAGCACCCCGGGCGGCTCTTAGGACTAAAGGGGGGAGGGGGGGGGGGGACTAATTACGCCTATAAAACTAATAAAGACGGATGAAATAAACATTGCCCCTGGCGGTAAAAACACTAGTAGGCGTGTTTTAAAAGGCCAATGAAAAGATCAGATTCTGAGAGCTACGTGGCCCCACAATGAATCTCTTTAACCCTTTATATTTTTTTAAGCCCCAAGAGTGACGTATTTTCTATTGATGATATCGCTATGTAATCAGAATATATTTTCCCTGATGAGAGTAGATGAGTAGATGATCAACTGAGTGGTACTTAGATTTTCAAACAAATTCTCACAACCAATTCTCCAGATGACGTATGGACGTCAGTCTAGAGAAAATGTTTGTGGATATTGGGATTCTAGGGGTTAAGGCGGCCAAATTATACTCAAACTCGGTTTGTATGCAACCACAAGGAAAATGTTTTGGTTAAGGGTTTTACGTAGTGCCAATGGTTCAGTCTGTGTTATTTGGGTGACCCACAAAGAAAAAAGTGTGACGTCACGTTACCATGGTAGCAAAATTTCTGGATCAGAACGAAAGGGAACTTAAGCAACGACGACGGCGAACGCAAAAAAGCAATAGATTTGTATTAGCAAAGCAACAACTTTGCACGCGCATTACGCCTTTTTTGTATATTTCTTAGGCGTTGTTGCACCACTGCGACATGAAAATTGCTAATTCCAAGCGCTCGCTTTATTGAGAAGGTGACAGAACACCAAAATTTATTTCTTTTTCTTTTCAGTTTCTAAAGTTACCCCCCCCCCCCCACCGGTACGGGGGGTAACTTTAGTAACTTTCGCCATATTTTACAAATTAAATGAAACTGAATAAGTTCGATGAAGTTTGAAAGAGTGCGAATTCACTCAAGTGACGTTTCCAGTTTGTTGTCAGCCAGAAACTTTGCTATCATGGCAATGTAACGTAACGACTTGTCGTCTCTATTACTGTCTTACTTGAGTTAGGCATTCCCATAAATCATCAGTGTTAGCGTTTCCATAAGAATATTTCTTGAGGTATGTCTGAAGACCTGAAGAGAATCCTTCAGAACCAAGAAATTTCCTCATCATCCGGATTATAGAGGCACCCTATGGTAGAAGAAAAACGTCTGGCGCTCAAAAGTTCCTGAAAATCTGGCGACGGCCAATGTGTATCGCAGGGAAAGCCTCCCATATGCCCTAATCTTCTAATTTAAAAGATAAACTTTAGTCGAATAAACTGACGGGAAAGGTACATTTCGAAATAAAGAAGAGTTAAAAATGTGATATAAACAAACGATTTGAATATACACAGTACATAGGCTGTCAAATAGTAAAAATCTCGCCAACTGACGTAGAAATTTACAGGTTTCGTCCAAAATTAAAGTGAGGTGATTTAACTTACGTCAGGGGGGAGGGGTATTCGAGAAAGGTTTATATGGGGAGGCTTCAACCCGAAGTTCAACCCCTTACCCTTATGCGTACCATTTTTCACAAAAAAGGTACCCTTTTCGTATACCTTCTATTGACAAATGGTACCGCTCTCCCACAACTAGTTCCGAACTTTACATCCCTTTTAACTAATATAATGTGAGTTTACTGTTTTTTAAATATGAAGAAATCACAAAATCAGAACACTTTCTCGGCTCTTAGTTTTGACCAAATAAACGCTTTCAACATGGCGCATTTGCAAGTCCGATTTTACTTTCATGGAAAGCCTTTGTAATGTGCTATTGTTTTCGTAAGCCAATAAAAAACTTTTTTTTATGCCAGTCAAATGACTGTCACATTGAGCGCCCTGCACTTGTTTCCAGTTAGCCCAAACAGCCAATGATTTATGGCCCGCACGCTTCGCTCTTGGGCCACAAATCAATGGAAAAAAAACTCGGTCCGTAATTAATTTACTGTCCGGACCGAGAACTCGGTCAATAAGAGGGATATCATGATCAGTTATTACACAAAGGTTTGATTNGATTTTACTTTCATGGAAAGCCTTTGTAATGTGCTATTGTTTTCGTAAGCCAATAAAAAACTTTTTTTTATGCCAGTCAAATGACTGTCACATTGAGCGCCCTGCACTTGTTTCCAGTTAGCCCAAACAGCCAATGATTTATGGCCCGCACGCTTCGCTCTTGGGCCACAAATCAATGGAAAAAAAGCTCGGTCCGTAATTAATTTACTGTCCGGACCGAGAACTCGGTCAATAAGAGGGATATCATGATCAGTTATTACACAAAGGTTTGATTGGCTACACTGAATTATTTATTGCTCAATTGCAAACCTTTCCGTATGATAAAGCATCAAAGATGTTTTTTATTTGCTTAGGATCTTCCACCTCCACTGACACAGGATGCGAGAAACTTGACTGATCATAGTTGAAAGCAACGTAAAGCTCCGTAAGGATAAACTGGTCCATAGTGTTCCAGAGTGGCTCAACAAGGGTCGTCCCTATACTCTCCAAATAATTTGCAAAGCCTTCGTTAAGCCAAAGATCATTCCACCATTTCATGGTGACGAGATTTCCAAACCACTGAAAAATCAATAAAACTAAGATATACTTATATTGAATAACTACTGAGATTCCTCCAAAACTGGTAATATAATGTCAATTACGCCTAGTGCGTGAAAACTTAGAAAAAATTCGACAGGGAGGATCCAATTATGAAGAACGAAAACTACCATTTAGTACTTAATTTTAAAGGTTTGCGATTTTATTCATGATCCGAAAAAAAAAATACTCGATAACTGCTTACCCACTAATTTAACCTAACGGAGAAAACTCCACGGTCAAATATTATTAATTTTTTAAACGAGGGATATTTCGCCAGGCACGTATTTTGACTCAAAGTATAAACGCATTGAACTTTGAAGGCGGTGCTAAGAATTTTATCCTGAAAATTGATTTTCACCTCACTGTGAAAATCTAGAATGTGTAACTGGACCAATGAGTTCCTACCGTAGGACCAAAGAATTATATATAGCACCACAAAAATACTCGGTATTATATGAACGAGCTATGGCATTTATTGTGAGTTAACAATCTGGCAACTTAAGAAGGGGAAAGAACGATCTTGAATCTTTCTTTTTCACCTCCCTAGGCATGAAATACTGTACCGACGTCCCGCATGCCATACGGCCTTAAATCTTGGTGACTGTAGGTACAATGTAAATGTATGGGTCTATCTCTGCTGTCACAAAAATAGCATTTGTTTGGACGGAAGCCGAATCCGCAATAGCCTGCGTATAGCGAGCGTTTCCGTTCGGTTTCGGAGCAAAGAACGAGAAACGAGAGACGAAGACCGCGCGAAAAATGGCGCAATGGGGGATGGGGTGCTGAAGAAGTTTCCTTCCTTTCCCTCCCCCACCCCCTCTTTCATTTTTTTGGCTCTCGTTTCATTTCTCGCGCAGCCAAAACCCAAAATCCCGCTCCTCGGTCTTTCTTTGTCTCGAAAATTACCGGAAACGCATGCTACGCAGCCTAAATCCGCAAAGAAAAATTTCGCGGATTCAAAAATATCCGGATAAGTGTGAACAGTGCCCAAGAATACTATTGACCAACAACATACAGAGAGGGGGCAACTGTAGTGTCAACTAATACTATTGACAGGGGATAACTGAAGCGCTGTGTCAAATCATAATTAGCACATGTCAGACAATCACTTGGGATTCTCCCCATACCTGGTGTGATAATTCGTGTGTGACAGTCACACACACTTTTTGTTGAAAAGCATCCGATGTCGTATTAGGATCGAAGAGAATCCTCGGAGCAGAAAATTCGATCATTCCCCAGTTTTCTACAGCACCTGTTCCAAAGCCAGGCACGGCAATTAGGTCTGAAAAATCATAAGTTGACAACATGATACGGAATTTTCAACAGGATTGCCAAACCAGCCCAGAAGGCCTCAAACAGACAAAAGGATACAAACTCAGAACCAAAAGTGAGTTTACCATTCAATTTCTAAGAAAAAACATAGTTAATTAAAGTGAAATGGTTGCGAAACCCTTTGTTATAGGTTTTTGTTAGCTTTTTGAACCTGACTGTGCACAACGTTCAATAGCATTCCTATCATTTTGAACTTACTTACCAATAGAAACATGGTATTAATTTATTCAGTCACAAATTGTGAACAAAAAACAAAGAATTGTGTAGGGTCAGAGAGCTTCCAACATAATCTACAGCACCATTGTTTTCAACTTTGATGTTTGCCGGCTTTCCTTACCAGTCTCCTCTACTATCTATGGATAAAACTTCTAGATGAAAATAATTGTTCACAGTCTACGGGGGCGTCTTGCTCAATGAAACGTACCCATTAAATCATCAGGTAATACAGTATTAGAAACTGATTACGGTACACGGCAATGTCTGTTAAATTTTCAAATCTTTTGTTTAGATTGCACTCTAAACATATTTGAAATGTCTCAAGTACTAAACCTTCCAGTTTCAATCTCAAAAGGAAGAGCAGTTGCAGAAAAAAATAATAATACCTTATAGGATTTTTTTGTTGTTGTTGTTAATCGTTTAACATTTGATTGCAATAGAGTTTTTATATAGCTACCCAAACAGAGAAAACCTTCGCGCCTACGCATCAATAGCGGGTATGTCCATGATTTTATTAGGTTGTAGGCGAATATTTACACTATCTATTCAAAGTATTTCTCTTTTCTAAGTGCTCAATAGGCTATATATGGTCCTCCGCCGACTTTTTATAATTAACTGGCGCTTACTCAAATTGGATATGAGGTTTAGTGTGAGAGCTAATGATAAAAAGATGTTTTCACAAACCTTTTTTGATTTTGTTAGTTGTTAAACCGGTAAATAACCCACTATATGATTTCCCGCCAAATATGCAAATTGCAATTGTGTGCGCAATTTCAAGTTAGCTAATATGAGGGCCATGATCGTCATGCACTCACGTACCAGTCTCCACTGCTATAGAAATGGGCCTTATGTATGATACCATACAATACAATACAAACTGTAATGACACTCCCAAAGAGGGAGCTTTTCAGTGACAATAATAATTAATTCACAAGATGGTAGGTCAAACCGATAGTAAATCTAAAAATTACAAAGATACAATAGTTTTGTATAAAAAGAATGAAAACGCTAAAAAATAGGCGCTAGAATTACAAGATAAAAGCTTTATATAAAAGATGCGGAATTCCATGCCAGTCAGTTTACGCACATGTTGTGAGCTGAGCGTTTTTAAATCAAAAATCAAAACATTTCTTTTTAAGCGAGCTATTCGTTGTTTTTCATGTTTTGTAAACAATTAAGTCATTCTAATATATTTTAGTAGGTTTATTACTATTAGTAATGTAAAGGGCTTTGGTCTCTAAGAGAAAGGCGCTATTATTAGAAAATGAATGGGGAAGTTTGTGACGCAAAATTGAAATAGACCCTAAGATTAAGACCGATCGACAAGAAAGAAAAGCGGCGAATAAATTGGCCCTTCAAGTTTACACTTACTATACGGTAATAGAATGTCCTTTGTCCAGATCTCGATTTAAATAAGGGGATTTGTAAAAGTTGTGAGCTTCTAGACATGTGACCGTTACTTCACCACATGTTAGAAACTTCGATGAGAGGTAAGTGGGAGTGGAGCCAGTCATACACTTGAAAGTAAGCACAGCTTCACAGGGATATAACTGTGATTTAACAGGGAGCCAGTACAGTTCTTTCAGCAGCGGAGTAACATGGTCAAATTAACTGGAACCACAGATGACCCGGGCTGCAAAGTTCTGGACCGCTTGGAGCTTGAGGAAATGAGTGTCCGCTGCATTGGACCAGACGGAAGAGCAATAAAACGACTTACTAAACACAAAGCGTTAATTATTGTGGTTAAAGTCGATCTGTTAAACACGTGCTTAACACGATTGATTTGAGCTAAACTTAGAAAGCAGAAAGAAACTGTTTTAACGATATGCACGCGAAAAGTAAGACGCGGGTCAAAAGTCACGCCTAGGTCTTCAACGACGTGCGCCGGTAATACTTCTTTTCCTAAAAGAGAGAGATGGATACCCGGGAGACTTCCATAAACAATTATCAATGCAGACTTCCATAAGCAATAAGTTTAGTTTTATCAGGATTCAGGAGGAGACGACTTTCGAAGCACCAATCTCGAATATGTGGGAGGTCAACATTCAAATCACCAGCCCAGTGGGCTAGGAAGGAAATGTAAAGCTTAGTGTCATCCACGAAACTTCGTTCAGGACCGAGGGCATGTGTTAAGTCGTTTACATAAATACTAAATAAAATGGGTCCATGAATGCTTTCTTGTGGCACTCCTGATGGGTGAAGGATCAGACAACTAGAAATTTAGGCGCACAACTTGTCGTCCGTTGGATAGATAGCTGGCGAAACCAAGTAACTCTTGATGAAGGCGAGGCTTCAATATCCAGTGGTTTATTGAGCAAAATGCCATGATTTATTGTATCCAAACCTTAACTATGTCGCGTAAAACAACAGCGCTAATTTTCATTCCATCAATCGCATTAGTTGTTCGTATTAAGGAGCTGGTTGCCGTGGAGTGCAATTTCTTATTACCACTTTGTCGTGTAGATAACCTTCCATTTGATACCTAGGTGCCTAGTAGTTAAGGCATAACTTGATCAAGCGCAACCCTTTCGCATTCTTTCGAAAGAAGGGGCAGGAGAGAGATAGGCCGGTTGATGGTAGGTTCTTCGTGATTACCATCTTTAAGAATAGGCGACACCTACCTCAGCTAATTTCCAAGAGCGAGGAAAAATTCCTCGAGTGAAAGACGCGTTAATTAAGCTGTGATCATCGGGAGGGTAGCAGGAAGGCTATCTTTGATTGTACGCACTGGAATTTTCTCAATCCCGGAGGACTTATTTGCTGGCATTGACCTGACAATTTTTAAGCAACTTCGTTACAATTCACGAGCTTGAAATTGAATTGATCAGTCACAGCAAATTTGCACCACCAAGCCTGGTTGTTCTTTTTAGTTTAACTCTACCGTCTTGGCGATTCATGTACGCAAAACTTCGAAATTTTGCAATGTGAATTCGAGGATTTTGCTCGTTTGACGGAAGCATGCATAAGGGTCATTGGAAACCCACCTATGCGAAAAAATTGAATATTACGTAAGCTTTTGAACGGCCGCCCGTACAAACTCTCCGGGAGAGATAGGGGAGATTTTGCAAGGGAGTCCAAAGCAAGAAACTTACTTGCGTTTGTCTTGGCGAAAAGTTACCAAATAGCCAGTTAGAAGCATCAAATGGAGTTGCACCAGTAAAAATCTCGTCGAGTTTTCTTTTGTAGTTTGACTTATGACAAAGTTATTGAAACATAACTTTTAGCGGAACTCTCGCGCGCGAGAAAATGAAGTAATCTACCCATCCGAGAAAATTTGGTAACCACGTGACCATACGTCCGCTCGCTCGACCATCCGTCCGCGCCACAGGGATACCAATGTAAAATAACTCAGTCAACAGGTATCGCAACCCAAATGCAACTCGAGGTTACATTGGCAGGGAATCGCATAGCTACTGGCGTCTTGTAAAGCAGAGACAACTAAGGAGTCAATAAAGACGAAAACGGAAAGCGGAAATTGTTTCTGTATCCGTGTTGTCTAAAGTATTAAGCCTAGATTAATTGTCACGTCCACAAATTTGGAATATAGAGCAAGAACACGACTGATAAAAAGAGGAAGTAGGCGGAAGGACAGCGAAGCTCAACGAGAAAAAGGGCGACAAAGATTTAGAGCGAGAGATTAAAAAAAAACAAGGGAGACTTTTTTTGTTGGAAATACAACATGAAAATTTTGTAGCAGCGGTGACAAAATGAAAAATGCTAGCGGCCACCAATGCAAGGTGAGAGAACACGCACGACATTTTCTCAAAAAAACGTGTAACTAAGAAGTTTCTGAAGTTTCACGTTGTAGTCTGAAAAGCAACGGCAAAGAAATGTACAAAAAAAGTGTGCTGCATGTGCAAAGTTGCTTTTTTGCTTATTATACCAATTGTTGTTTTTCACCGTTCTCCGGCGTTGCCTTCGCGGGCTTAGCTTTACATGATTTCAACCATAATTATCATCGAGAGCTTCGCTTTTAGCCCTCGCTAAATCTATATATTATTATTATCATTATTATTTTTATTATTATTATTATTATTATTATTAACATGTTTACTAGCCTTGCTTTGGAAGAGGATACTTTATCTTGAAGAATTTCTCATAATTTGAGAGAGTCTTTGCAGCAATGTCCAACGCGTAAGCACCCTGTGAGATCTGCGACGGAGGAGCCCACAAACGCACCTAAGAAAATAAGAAGCAAATAAAAGTTACAAAAATGTCGTTCATTGTCCCCCTTGTGAAACCAAACTGAACACGGTAAGAACAATTTTAAATGGCAAAACAAAAGGCCATATTTGTCAGGGGATAGTAAAAAATCGGGTGATAGAAAGATAAAACATATTGCATGCGCATGGCAGAATGGCAAAGAAATTCTCATCCTTCCACGTTAGGGGTAAACGTTTATCTCGATTGGTATTTTGACATAAAATATGAAGAATCCAAAACTCTAGCATGTGATATCAGGAGAGGATTAGACTGCATTTCTTTCCACCAGATTAAAGAAAGTCTCGGCCACTATCAACTATATATTCAATAAATACGCCGCCAGTCAGCTCAGTTGGGAGAGAGCCGGTCTGCTAAGCGGGAGGTCGTAGGTTCAAACCCCGGCCGGACCAACACTCAGGCTCTTAGGATAACTAAGGAGAAAGTGCTGCCTTTGCAATGACATCTGTATAAACGTTAACGATTAAACTTTCTTGTCTTCTCGGATAAGGACGGAAAACCGTAGGTGCCGTCTCACAGCATTTTCACTGATTTGTTCGTGTGGGACGTAATAGAACCAACACCACTGTTCGAAAAGACTAGGGAACGTACACCCCGGTGGTGTGGTCAACCTCTCCTGGGCTGGGTGGGTTATCTGTAACGACACACTTAAATTGAAGCCCCGCTCTGTTGTGTGTTCCGCACCATATGGTGAAAGCGATTAAATAAATAAATAAATACTGTGTTGCTGTTGGCGCGTTTGTAGGCCTTAATGGAGTTTTATAATTATATTTAGTGTAGGCAAAGGTATATTTTGACCAAAATCATTTCAAAACTGAATATTTTCTGGTTCAAGTCATGTTTGAGTTTAACATACCTTGGTGCCACTGCCTGTGTTAGTTTCTATGGACTTGAAGTCGCTCACCAGAAATGCCACTAAATAAGTACTCATCCTAACTGACTCTTCGAAATGATCAGCGTATAAATTTTTTCCAACCTTAACCTGGAAAAAGGAGGGAAAACAAATTACTGCAACTTGTGATGGCAAGCTTAAAGTCCTGGTTGCGGGTTGGACTTAAGATAGATATCAGATTTCAATATCAATATCTATGAACTGATACCGAGGGAAAGTAAGTAAATTTTAACGAGAAGCAACCAGATCGCCCAGTATGTAAAGTAATCAAGCCAGTCTTGGGTTCTTGGTTCCACCCTGTGGATTCCCGATTCACAGCCCGATGCTGGTTTTCGGATTCCTTGTCAGTAGATCTTGGATTCCAGATTGCAATCAGTAGCGGGACTCTGGATTCCTTGAGCTGAATTCCGGATTCCAAAACTAGGATTCTAGGTTCCACAAGCAGTGGGGACATTTTTCGGATTTCGGATTTTACAAACAACAATTTCCCGGATTCCAGAATCCGGGTACCTCAGATTTATTCCTATTATTCGAAGATAACAGTTACTTCACCAAATAGCTTTAAGTGTGGTAACTGCCATTAGCATTGTACTTAAAATTCGTTCAATTCTACAATTTGGTTCGGCTCCATAAAAATCCTAGCCTTGGCAACTGAGCACCCGTAAAAATTATGAATGATAGCTCGTGCATCCCTGACGAAAAAAAAAACATATTTCACTTACAACTCGGATGAGAGAACCCTGACAAATCGCAATGAGTTGATGCTATCTTTTTCAGAACATAGAACTGTTCTTTCATTTTCACAACAAAAAGCATTCTTGATAACCTTTTCCAAAACAATTCAAGCTTGCAAACATATCTAAAGCCATGTTCCCTTGCAAATGCAGCGGCAGGCGTCGGAATACGTATGAGTCCTTTAAAGTTAAACTCCCCTTAAAGGAGCTGCGTCACGAAATTTATCGAAATTCATTAAAAAGTGAGAGTTGCCATCCAATTGACTGAAACATAAAAAATAACAGCTCATAACAGTAAACGAGGGTATTAATAACACTGCAAATACAAAAAGAGGAACGGATGGAATAATAATGAAATATTATTTCTTGATTTGTATTGCGCAAATATCAATCCAGGGAAAGAAATTTTCATCTACGCATCACATTGACTCAACAAAATCCTAAAACCCTGGTACATATTTCAATTTAAAAAAATGGACAAACTTAAAGAAAATTGAACCGCATCAAAGTTTATCTGTTTTTGCCTGAACGTTTGATACTTGGTAGACGAATTTTTTAGAAAGGAAGCATCGATTTTGTCATTTACAATTAATTTCTTTGCGAACATCAATTTACCAAGAAAGCCCTGAGCTCCTTAATTAATGAACAGATGCTTCATTTTACCAATCAATTGAGTTCGGAATTCGAACGTTCGACTGTGTTTTATTTAGCGATATTTATGTGAGTTCAATTATGTTCGATTGCCGAACCTAATCCTAACTCAATCCATGAATTAAGTCCCATTGAGTACGTTTAAATTTTGTTCCATATATTTAGTTCGGCGGTGATTAAATATTCCGGGAAATAATTAAGCAAGCAACAGACGTCAGTCCTTCATAAGAATTTTTCTGTGGTTACTGCTCTCACAATTGAGTTGCAGACAACAAATATTGACGAACTTTGGAACTATCATATGTATAAGATACATCGTTAAGTACTCACCGTGTTTTCTATAGGCATATTAGAAAGAGCTTTGTGTTCTCCCTGTCTAATTATTGTCACAGTAAACGTGGCCTTCATTGCTGGCTCGTCAAAGCAGGGAAAAGCCAAGCGGGCGTTTGTGGGCTCAAAATAAGAAGCAGCAAAGTACCTAAAATAAAAAAATACTACCTCGTTTAGTCATGAATGATTACATTGTGACTGGTGTAGAACAAAAAAAAGTATTTTGCGTTCTTCGTTTAAAAGTGATCAGCGCGTCGGCTGCTACTATTCCAACCGCTTATCCTACTGGACGTCGCACTTTGACGGTGCAGTGAAAACGATCTCTATCACTGGGCCAATCTTCCAACTTCTGATTGTGATATGTCAAAACATCCCATATGTCCCTTTTGCTCTCCCTTTCCCGTCAACATGATATTTCCCAAGCCCTCATTTCTTTTCAAATGGCCAAAATACTTTAGCTTGTTTGTTTCTTTTTAAAAGTTCTTTAACCATTGATCTTCCACCTTGAGGCAAGTTCCTCCCTAATTGGCTTATTTTTTCTGTGCTCCGTCCATGATAATTTTTAAAAATTACTTCATTTCAAAAACGTTAATTCTTTTAAGGTTAATATATATTTTTTTAATTGTACAGCCTCCTTGTCTGCTGGGATGAAAAAATTACGTCTGTTGTACTACTATACTGACTCAGTTGATGAATTTTTTTTTTCTCCCGCCCTCATCGACATAGCACCACTGTAACAGTTTCATCAAAACCAAACCTTATATATAAAAACGTTAGGCATAGTGTTTGAATTATGCATTAAGAGAGACGAGTTGCAGTTTTATCAGCTGATTCCATTTTCTCAGAGCAGAAATTCGCGAGGCAACCGTATTTCAGCAAAGAAATGTGTCCTAAAAGGGGAAAATTTAAGATAAAAATTGACGTGCAATTGCTCTCTTGATGAAAACATGAAGTAAAATTTCTTTTTCTTATTGAAATTTCCAAAATTAATTGCTAAAAGAAGCCGATATATTTTGGTCCCTTCTAACCTCATCTTTTTCTGCTTTTTCCTCATTAACAAGACTGTTGTTATGCATAGTTCTTATTATTGGTGTTGTCTATTTATAAGATACGCAACCGACGTTTCACTCACCTTTTTTCTCCATTCTTTGCAGTGTAAGAACTTCTATAAAACCCTACAAGTTTATCCGTCAGGGGATAGTTAAATTCAATGTAAATCACGTAAGTTTTTCCTGAGACGAGTTCCTCGTTTACTCTAATGAGAAACATTGCAAGAGTCTTATTACTCATTGTTCCTAGGACATGCAATTCTGTATCTTGTTGTCTTTTCTCACTCCTTTGATTCAATTCGTCGTCCTCGTGAACGTCCTGCACGTCGACGGAAGCAGCTACATCCTCTTGTTTCTTTTCAACGACTGCTGTCTTTACGACGTTCATGTCTTTTAAATGAAGAATAATATTTGCTGTTGGCTTAGCACATTTGATGAGTATACCAACGTTTCCCTTTACGTGGAATGTTTTTAAGTCCGTGTCTAATGTTATGTTGTATTTTATAGGAAATAAAGTCTGTGGAAGTCGTAAACTTCCCCATGGAAATTTGTCTTCCTTCTTAGTTATGATTCTTTGGCGATTAGTCACACTTTCTCTTGGCTTGACTAAACATCCCAGCAGAAGAAAGTATAGAACAAAGCTTAGTAACCGACGAAAGCTTCGAGCATACATTTCAAACAAAAGGGAAGGAATGCCAAGCTATCTGCTACAAACGTAGCTTAGTCACGTATCATCCCTTTGCAAAAGTGTTTAACAAACCTTGAGTGCTGATAAAAAGTGCACAACAGAAATAATGGTTATAATTCATTCCCAGGCTCCATGTTGTAATTGCGGGGGAGCAAAATGCGAGCCCGCAGGCTTATTCTTGGTGGAGAGGGTCAGCGACACTTTATAAGTTGTATAGCGAGGTTTTGGAACGTTTCTTGGGGTTTAATACAGAGACCATTGAAGTTATGAACATATGAAAATCATATATGACAACTGCGGTGTGAAGAATTATATGGAAGAAGATCATCCTTTCACGGGTCTAATGCGAACCAATTCAACGACCTGCTCCCAGTTTGCTTGTTAGCTCAAATCGTAGAGCGCTGCACCTGTATTGTTTTTTAGGTGTGGGTGTTGTTCATGACCAGTGTCTTTTCAATCTTTTAATTTGTATTACGTCATTTGGTTATTGCACTTGTCCGCGACAAGATTTTTGCAAATGCCATCCACATTTTTGGGGCGCATTTGTTGTGCCAGCTAATATGCATGATACATGTATATGGCCGCGAAGGCCCTGGTGTTGATTGGTCCATCTGATGTCCCTGCCGTAATCAGGTGAATGTACATTTTGGAGGCACAAGCATCAATATTTAATATTCGATCCGAAAACACAATTAATTCAGGTATACAGTCACATACTGTACTGAATGCATGACTTTTTGATTCGCTTTGCGCGCCAGAAATCTAGTTACCAAGCGACATGAAAGTAGAGCCTGGTCTCAGTTTAGTGGGGGACGAGCATTCGCTAAGGTACAAGAACATTGCAAAGTCTATAAATCTATGTAAATTAAGTTAATTCAGGGTACACTGCAGTGCTTGGTTCAAGCATGTTACATCGCTTGTCATCAATTCAACAAACCGAAGGTGTAACAAATGTTTTCGCTTAGGAAGCTATAAGCTGCAAAGGTATAGGGGCTTTTTACTTAAATCACTGGACATTCCAATACTGAGTTTCTCGCATTTCGTTATTGAAACAATTAATTAATAACAGGACCTCGTGTAGTAAAATCAGGGGTAATTGGGATGGTAAATTCAAATGGGCGTAGTGCCACGCGCTCAGCCGATTTTAAATTACCCGCTCGATTTTTACTTCCTGAAATAAACTCCACTCAGTTCATTGTTTATGTTTTTCCTCGTTAGCATGCGACTTAACCAGTATAACTAAAGCCACGCCCACATATACAAACTAAAGTCAAAAGTTCAAAGTGCTTAACGAGGGCAATTTGATCCATTTAGCAATATCGCAGAAAACAGTGGCCGCCAAAAACTGCAAAATTGCTGGGTGGCTTTCGCCCCGTAACGTTTGGTTTTTCCGACCGAAACGTCTTAGAGTTAAGATTAACGTCAGATCAAAGAAGTCCACAAATGTTAAATTTTAGGACGTCTTTATTGCTTGAACGTCTTTCAGTCTTAAATGTGTCGTGCTAACCAAGCCGTCACTTCGTCACCATGTTCACTAAGCCACATGATATTTGCTCTAATCTTCTCCATTCCCATCCGAACCTGACGATACGCGTTCGCAGTAGAGGGGTAAGCCTTGAAAAANTTTTTACGCTTGAATGATTTTTTCATTCAGTTTTTATTCATATATTTACTTGAGAAGTAAAATTTAGCTTTTAATCTGACTTATTGTAATAATAATTAATCGACACGATGATCCACTAACTTGAGTCCAAGTCATTCCTATTTTTCTTTCGGGATCATTTGCGGTCGACTTTGGGGATCACTTGCGGTCGAGGATCGTTTGAGGTCCATTTTGGGGATCATTTGCGGTCTCGGGATCATTTGCGGTTGGGGATCATTTGCGGTACTGTACAGCTTCTCGCATTTCGTTATTGAAACAATTAATTAATAACAGGACCTCGTGTAGTAAAATCAGGGGTAATTGGGATGGTAAATTCAAATGGGCGTAGTGCCACGCGCTCAGCCGATTTTAAATTACCCGCCCGATTTTTACTTCCTGAAATAAACTCCACTCAGTTCATTGTTTATGTTTTTCCTCGTTAGCATGCGACTTAACCAGTATAACTAAAGCCACGCCCACATATACAAACTAAAGTCAAAAGTTGAAAGTGCTTAACGAGGGCAATTTGATCCATTTAGCAATATCGCAGAAAACAGTGGCCGCCAAAAACTGCAAAATTGCTGGGTGGCTTTCGCCCCATAACGTTTGGTTTTTCCGACCGAAACGTCTTAAGAGTTAAGATTAACGTCAGATCAAAGAAGTCAACAAATGTTAAATTTTAGGACGTCTTTATTGCTTGAACGTCTTTCAGTCTTAAATGTGTCGTGCTAACCAAGCCGTCACTTCGTCACCATGTTCACTAAGCCACATGATATTTGCTCTAATCTTCTCCATTCCCATCTGAACCTGACGATACGCGTTCGCAGTAGAGGGGTAAGCCTTGAAAAATTCCGTGAACTTAAAACATGAACATAAGGAAAGAAATCAAATATAATTTTCTATTCACTTTCATTCCAGGGTAAGGAATTTCATATTAATGAAGAAAAGGCCAAATTATTTTTGAATACCCTCCCATTTCAAGGTAATGCTAAGCCGTGAATCGCCCCATGTAAGGGAATCCAAGATAGTCTTGGAATCTGGATTCAACGCCGTGGGTTCTCGGTACTAGATTCCGGGTTCAATGTCAGTGGAACTTGGATTCCGGATTTTAATCGTTAGCGGGATTCTGGATTCCTTGAGTTGTATTTCGGATTCCAAAACCCAGGATTTCATATTCCACAAGAAAAAAGTTCGACATTCCAGATTTCACAAGAAAAAATTCCCCAGATTCCGGAATCCGTATTCCCTTACATGGGAAACATTGTGTTACTTTTCTGATAACATTTCGAGTCATGAATGTATTTATGTATCAACTTTATTTTAAAAGGATAGCGCTAAACAGCAAACTGACAAACCTATGGCCCTCATTATGAAACAGCTAACAATTACAATTAAAAATATACATAGAATAATCTGAAAATTACAATTAAAAAATACAACTACAGTAAAAATTAAGATTAAAAATTGTGAATACGACGAAGTTATCAAAAAGTAAGAATTACAACAATTAGAAAGAGAGTAAAGAAGACGCATAAAAGACAATTAAGACCTTTTTTAAACTATGTCCACATTCAATCTTTTTTAAAGAATTTGACACTACATTCCACAATCATGCATGCCGTGTCAAATGGTGTCGAAAGTTCCCTTGGTTATCACAAAAAATATTCGTGTCGAAGTCACCTTTATGTGGGCTTTTTGCGTCACATTTAATCAACAAATTCAGACGCTGAGACTTCTTAGGTTATGTTCAAACTCACTACCAGATAGCTTTTCGTGGCGCCATGTGAAAAAATTATGGAAAAAAAGTTTAAAGGTAAGTGTTAGATTTTTAGACGTTTTTTGCGATAAACTGAAAGTAATCTTATGCTTAAGAACACTGATCGTACCTCTCTGAGTTGGCTTTCTGTGTTGCAACTGGCCATCAAGGAAGTAATCAAGGATGAGAGTGCTACATCACTTTCATACCTAAGACGAAGACAAAAGATACAGTAGTGAATTATAAGCGGAGCTCCAGGCGCGTTCGATTGGAGCCCCATAGTTACGAAAATTTAGTTATTTAATATCCATCCGAGAAACTTCGGCAGTCAGGTGACCGTACGTTCGCCCGTCCGTCTGAACTCGGCAAGAAAAGCGACGCAGCTGGGACACCCTTTTGTAAAGGCAGCGTCACCCTTCTTGCCGGGCCAACTTTTCTTCATATTAACACTTTGGCTCGGGTCAATTCGGTCAAAGAAAGACATTTAGAGCATGCACAAGCGCTTTTGACTGAGGCAAAGAGGTTAATATTTTCTCATATATAAACGCTCGCCAAAACTGACTGCGACGGACTTGCTGCTGTTTCCCTAGGCTCGATTTCGGCCGCTCTCTCGGTCCTTCCCGACAAGAGACCGCTGGTCGCGTGAGTGGCCTATCGTGTCTGTGACGTAAATTCAAAATTTAATTTATGCGTTATTAAGAAACATCGGAAATGGGAAATGTCATTAAATACCGAACACATGTTGTGCTTTGCCTCGTCGTCGCTTTGGTATTCGCCATGAGAATCCGCAGAAACAAATACCGATTGTATTAACATTGATCTTGCATTACCGATGGACTTGACAGTCGTCTCTTTCACCTTAGCTGTCAAAAACCATCGTTCATACACACTAGAAAATACAGTAGAACGTCGATAACTCGAATTCCCCGTCAACTCGAACTTAATTTTTTTCCCTTGATCAAAATTTCACTGAAATTTACCCCGATAACTCGAACTGCTCGCTAATTGGCCTGCGAGCTGTTTTTAGTTTCCTTTCAGGGTTCGAGTTACCGGGTTTCCACTGTAATTATTGATCCAGTTAAGGTTGGTTGAATTTCATTTCCATTTGCCAGCTTCTTTAAGCTAAATACTTTTCTTTTTTCTCTTTTCTTTTCTTTTTTTTGTTTTTTTTTTCTTCTTTTTTTTTTAAACGCTCTAAAACACGATCGCATGCCACATCAAACAACACCTTTGCATCCCCTTTCTTAAATCTGCTCCAGGAAAAATTAATTAATGCTGCACGCTCGATTTGAGCAGGCAACGATCTGATTGGTGGTAGAGCGGTTTTCACTTGACTGTCGTAAAACCAAAACCAAAGTAAATACACTAGCCAACCAAATGACGTAGTAAAACCAAAACCAAAACCAAAACCAAAACCAATCCCAATTCGACAGTCAAGTGAAAACCGCTCTAATTGACAATAACAAGCAGATGCGTCCAGCCGTCTGTTAGAGGTAGTGATTGCTCGGGGGCTTTATAAACAAGACTTGTTCAGATAGATGATTCTTCGCGGACACCATTGATGTAAATTAAAATAGGTACGCCTGCATAAAGGCATATTTTTGTGTTTTTCAGGCAAACGAGGGTGGTGTGGAGTGCCAAACGGGCAAGACGGAAGCGCGCTCCACGCCGTCTTACGCTTGCCCTCGCTGACCAGAAAACCCAAATAATACAACGCTAGTTCTGCAAGTAAAAACATGCTGAAGCATATCTAAAATACTTTCATTAGGTTTTTTTTTTTATTTTAAATTAGAAAATTTCTTTACATCACTTGCAAATCAACGATAAGCCGATACCTTTTGTAAAGAATTTTCCAGTTATGACGAACAAAATTCCAGGTCATCCGCCATGCTTTAGAGTTGGTGGCCAGCTGGGATATTACAGTGATAGTGTCCTGAGAGGGAATTTTGTCGTCATCCAATGAATAGTCAAGAATCCTGATTGTAGATACAAAGTGGCATTCAGGTGAACATAAGAATTTTACGAAAAAAGTAATCTACAAAACACAAATAAGGCCCGACTAAGACAAAAAAATTAAAGTCGATTTTTGAACGAGAGGTTTTTCCAAAAGAAACTCCTGACCATCCGTGTATTGCAGTTTCCTAAAGAACCAAAAGAGATGAGCATCTAACCAAAAAGTTTCGACAGGCAGCCAGATATACAGAAAATTGTCGTACGTGAGAAATAGAATTAGTTTAGAGAAATCTGCCTTCGGAATTTCTGATCAATTAGGATTTGCTGCTGATTTCACAATCGAAAAGTCTTTACTTACCTTTCAATCATTTGACGATTCCTGGTGTATGTAAGGGCTGACAAAAGAATCTTCTTTTCCGAGGCAATATTTGCCGACTTATACTTGTCATAAACTTGATCCCATTCCTTCACACCACCTTCACGGACGCTGATAGAATAAACCAGTGGAAGGAGATTTGATGCAATGCTATAAATAAAAAAGAAAACAAGGTACATGAACTAAGATTAGAATTATATTAAAACAATATAGTTTATGTTCACGGGAATAACTATGTTTTGGGCCCGACTCAGACTCGTTTTAGCCCGGGCGTCTAGATCTAGGGGCGGAGGGTTATGAGCTCTGTGAAGGACATAAAACATATTTATGTCCAAGAGCATAAACTCTATTACTATTATTGTCACTTTGGAGGGAAATGAGAAAATGAAGACCTCAAAAAATGACAACAAATCAGTCTGAATCAAATCACGTGAACATTTGCATGTTGAATGGCTATTATTTTTTGTTTTATTCCCTTGAAAAAGCTGTAATGTAAACGGTAGACGTTGTCAAGAACTGATGGCTGCTCCGGGCATGATACAAACACCTTGATATTCTAAAGATCATTCCAGTCAAAGCCTTTCAGAAACAGAAACAACTCAAAGTCTTACAAAAGTCTTCAAAAACAATATTTTTCATATTCGGTGAAAGCTGTGCCGGTGAAATGAGAAAAAAAAAACAGAAAACTCAAAAAATTGCCCATCCTCGCCAAGATGTCCAAACACCTCACGTCCTACGTTTTGGCAACGTGGAGGTCAGCGGTTAATGCTGTGCAATGACTTAGATGGTTTCCCACTTTATTTTTGGCCTTCGGAACGTCGACCCGAAAAAAAGTCCCAAAAAAATCAACTTACGGACATTCATGAGCGTCGCGAATCTTTCACTTGGGGCTCCGCGCAGGTAAAAAGTGTTTCAAACTTCATCAATCTTATTTAATTTCATTTATGTTGGCGAAATTCTCTTGAGTTCAATCCGAAAGGGACCGTATCTTAGTTTAGAAAAAGAAAAAGAAATTTTTTTCAGACACTCCGTAAAGCGGGCGCGTGATTTTAGGAAGGTCGTGAAACGACGGCAAAGAAATGTACAAAAAAGGTTGATCACGTGCCAAGTTGTTGTTTTTGTAATATAAACCTATTGCTTCTTTGTGGTTTTCGTTGCCGTCGCTATCGTAGCTCCCTATTGTTGTGATCCGAAAATTTTGCTACCACGTTAGCGTGAAGAAGTTCCCCACTTATGCCTGACAAAGTGATGACAATTGCACCTTAGGATATAAAGAATTCTCGAATTTCCAGCGCCGCTCCTTAGCGTTAATATTACGTTCATTTGTCTTGGTTAGGTGTTGATACATGTACGTACTATTGTCCCTCCATAGCGGGTTGAAACATCTTCTTAACCTCAAAGATAACTTCCTGGTCTGAACAATCGCACACCGTAGAAAGAATAGATGGCCGCAAAAGTCTGAAAAGCAATGACACTGTTCTGTACCATAATCAAACTTCAATGCAGGTCGTCTAGCTCAATTACCTTCCCTTCTCTCGGCCAATGAATTGTGGTATGTACCCAACTACAATGGCTTTGACCGTGTAAAATAAAAAGTAAAATAACGGCTTCCGAGGAGGAGTTTGCGGTTGTGGTAGTGGTGGCGGTGGTGGTGGTGGTGTAGAGGAAGGAGGAGAGTTAGGAGGAGGAGGAGATGGTGGTGGTGGTGGTGGTCGGTGGTTTGGTTGTGGGGAAAAACTAAGAGAAAACGATAACGAAAGTTGTAGTGCTTAAGTGAATAGATTTCTTCCAATGGCACCGTTTGATGGTCGTTTAGTGCGTGAGACTTCAATAACGTTCTGAAGGCTTTATTTCAGTAAATTTGCATTCGCTCTTAACTCTTTATTTGTATCAAGTATTTCTACGATTTAGTGGAGTAATCTACATACATAATTGTTTGAACATGTGAACATGTGACAAAGAACATGTGACAAAGTTTGAAAGGACAAGAAATGCATCGCCAGTTTCTAGCTCATATATCACCGACAGTAGTATAAGGAAGTGTAAGTCTATGAGATTTTACTTTTCTAAGTGCGATCCCTTGTCCTCCAATCCGAGCCGCTTTATAGCTGGATCAAGTTGTTTCAGCATGTAGCTCTAGTCAAAAAAAAATAATAATAAATCACAAGTAAGTTACCTACCGACCCTACCGAGATCTACAGACTAGAAATTACAAGGAGCTGTGCCCATGTAGTGGTGATCTGATATTTTCCTGATGGCGAACAAGGGTGAACGGAGGCACTTGAATTCTAACTAATTGAATAGATTTGTTCTATTACCCGATCCCTATTCCTTCGCATTTTATTGATGAATTTAAACTTATTATCAGGTACGTGTTAAATTTCTCGAATTTAGTATCTCAATTAATTGTTCACTGATACTACATTTCTTAGCTCAAAGCTGCGGTTTTATTCCCCAGTTTTCAGACTGACCTGTTAAAACCCTAACCCATACACCGGATCGGCCTTATAATTTACAATAGCAAAAGACGTTCAACGTTTTTATTATTTATAGTAAATTATTAGTAGTATATTCGTCGAGAACAGTTTGACACTCTTAAGTGAAATTGGTGAATGTTGGTGAGAGCACGACGACATTGAATTTGCCACATGCAAATTCTCTTTACTGAACTCCATATATTTCCTTAAAGAATTTTAATTAAAAGAACTGTTTTGATAAACGGTCAAATCATTTAGGTGATCGCCATTTTAGCAATTCCCAAAACCTTTTATCTTGATGATTTATAGACATTGTAAGGAGAAAATCGATGTTGATCGCTCTTAGCTTAGGACTAAAAGGGTTAATTAACCTAACCTAAACAAATCTACCA
Organism: Porites evermanni; assembly: GCA_942486025.1. NCBI lineage: Eukaryota > Metazoa > Cnidaria > Anthozoa > Scleractinia > Poritidae > Porites > Porites evermanni. Next base: position 77,840 of record CALNXI010001486.1, on the reverse strand, counting down.
CATCTGTGATAGCTATACCTTAAACAATCCGTCGGACTTGCGTTGCGATAAGTTGCTGCCGATATAATTCATATTCTGTATGAATGTTTTCAATGGTACATAATCTGTTTCGTGAATGATATACTCCGTCACATCCAAAGGGATACTCTGAGCCAGCAAATTGCCCCTAAACAGTGATAAGGGAAACACATTCAGTACACAACTATCAGTAGTTGAAGACGGAAAATGTAAAAAAAAAATACAGAAAATCAATGTAGATTCCATGCGCGATCGGAAGGAGGAATATTAAAGAAAGTAGCTTTATTAGTTATTGTTATTACAAGAGTAGGAAAAGCCACAATCGGCACGTTACCTGGCCAAATGAAAAGCGTCATCTATTAATCCTGACCGGTCAACGGCGCTCAACGCCTGAAGAAAGTTAAAAACTAGTTATTTACAATTAAGTCAAATCTTTGTTTCTTAGGCAGCTGACCTCTGTATGAAGTGCTCGCTTAAGATTTATTTTTTTGAATCAAGATAAATATTGTTTTTCGTTTTATTGGCGAAATGAGAGTTTAATTTATCTTTCCTCAAAAACGCTCCTTGAAAAGAGATGAGAATATAATAATAGAACTTGAACT
>CALNXI010001486.1:62220-72220 GCA_942486025.1 Porites evermanni | reverse complement strand
TTACAGCGTTGCTCTCGGAGGTGCATTTCGCACTAGTTGGAATACCTCATAATGCGTTACCATCAGCTCAATCTCTGCATTCAAATTAGGCCATCGCAAGTACCTCCGTGTAACAGCTTTCATAGCAACAATACCCGGATGCTCTTCGTGTAACTCTTGCAGTAGTCGGTTCCTTAACGGTGGCGGAATGATTATTCTCAATCCTAACAAGACACATCCTTGATCTGCTCTTACAACAGTTCTTCATCCACTTCATGATAAAGCCATCCAGTCAAGGCGTACTCTAAAACTCTTGTTAACACAGGCACTCTTTGGAGGTCCCTGCTGATTTCCTTAGCGTCATCAAGCAATTCATCAAGGCCTGAGAAGAAGATTTCTGCCTCTTCTTTCATGGGCTCGTTGTCACAGGGCTAACGTGACAAGGAATTTGCATTAGCATGCTTTGCTAATGAGCGATACCCCGCCTAATAATTGTACGCCTGTAAAATGACGACCCGACGCTGCATTTTAGTAGCTGATAAAGTAAGTATTGCTGTATTGGGACCCAAGATGGTCGGTAATGGCTTGTGGTCTGTTCCCAGGTGGAAAGGTCGACCATACAGTTCTTCTTCCGGACATCAAATACAATTCCCAGGGCTTCCTTTTATATTTGCGAGTAGTTCCTTTCTAGTCTTGGAGACTGTTCTCGAAACAAATCCAATGAGACGCTCTTCTCTTTCATCTGAAATCACAACTCCAACACCGTAGGAGGAGGCATCACATGCCAGAGTCAGCTTACTCTTTTCATCATATGTCACAAACACCATGTCAGCCTCAAGCTCATATTTGCTGGGCACAAACGCCTCTTTACACTCTTCTGTCCAGGCCCACTTCACTCCTTTCCGGAACAGCTGATGCAAGGACTGCAGTACCATGGATAGGTCGGGTGTGAAATCAATCTTGCTGAACACAGTTCCACCTCCTAACGTGTCAGATACATCCTCTGTGTCTGGTAATGGATATGGGTTGTCTAGAAGAACCTTGTTAATGGGCAACTTGAAATCTCTACAGATACGAATGTTTCGTCCCTCTTTAGTACACATACAATAGGAGAAGCCAAGTCACTACGCTCCACCTTCTTAACTACTCCTTCACTTTCCAGACGGTCTACCTCTTCAACTCTTCTGCTCGTCATGATCATACACTATCGGCAACCAAACCTGCCTCCCACATACAGGGACTTACACTCCACTGTAAGCCTTTAACTTAATTGGTACACTGCAACAGCCACTGATTTAACTGCTTGTCGTACAGATTCTTGGGCACGATAGACACCGTGGCACCTGTATCCAATTGCATTTCACAACTTATCTGGTCTAGCAATACTAATACTTGAATTAGTGCACCTCCTTTTTTTGGAATTCTCAGCTTAAAGGGACTGTGACACGCTTCTGCACATGTGCGGCAACTTGATTTCTGTTCCGGCGAACAGTTTTTCAAGATTGGCGTTTTGGTGAAGAAATCCTCTTCCATTGACCCTGAGACGCCCGAGAAAGCCATAATATCAGTATTCAAGAGCTATTTTGGTCCATTTGGGAAGTTTTAAACGCCATAATTTGTATTTTTGTGCAAGAATTGTCGAGAAAATTCGAAGTCATTGAGGAGAACCGTACGAAGCCATGTTCGTTGTTGTCAGTGTTCCTACAAACGGATCAAATGCGGCCTTTAATGTGGTCATCTGGCTTTCATTTCTGTCTATTAATGTTCTCCAGTCAACGATCTACCTTTGACGGATATTTTTTAAACGATAAATATGTAAAGAGAATTAAAAAGGATCCCTCGATACAGCCGTGGACTTCAAACGGGACGCAGCGGCGAGTGAAGCTGATCTGCGACATGACTTCCGATTGCCTGCAACATTTTAATTTATCGAGTGCCTGGAATCAGAAGGAGAAAACCCAGCAATCTTTTGTTGTACAGGAAGTCTTGTGAGGTTTGAGGAAACAATCCATCGAACATGAAACGTTTTAACAGGCATTCGATTTATGACTCCGATCCGTAGTTGTATAGCAGAAAGTACTGACAACAGGCCGCGCGATCTTTACTGATGTAGTTCACTGGGAATGTTCCTTGTATCTTTTCTGTATGAGCGTAGATGTTTAAGAATTGATCTTTTAAAAATAAATTGTTGCCTGAATGTTTCGCTTTCTTTATGTGTTGAATCGATAACGTTTTTTTTGCGGAACACCCGACGCAACGACTCGGAAGGAATTTTTTTATTTGCTGATATAAGCAATTGAAATTTATGCCATAGTGATGGGCTCCTGTTTATGCCTTTTTTTTTTTGCGTTGTTCCTTTAGAGTAATCTTTATACTTATACGTTATGTGGCTACTATTGCAATGAAAGCGTTTTGTGATGAAGCGCTAAGAATTGCTTTCAAATACTGCTACGATTTTTAAGCTGATATCAATCGACTGAGCTACAGTGTTCATGCAGAGTGTTCATCGCGCTAGCCGACCGCATCGCATCAGTGATCGCATGACTTATTTTATTATAGCGCGTATTTAGCTGGCATTTTAAGCAAAACGTTTGCCTCATCCTATACTGTGTGTTTTGATCACCGGTCAGGAGCTATTTGCAGGTATTTCTAAGTTTATATAGGGTAAACAGAGAGATCAGTAAGGTTTGTTTACAAATTATTTTTGTTTGCGGATCGGAGAATGGTTTTCTAGCGTGGTTACGTAGAAATACACGTAGGTAAATGTTTGTTTGAAAGCAGGACAGGGCTGTTAATCTTATTCTTATCAGCTGCAACATTTATCTGAGGAATACCAGAGAATAAATATGAACTATGGGGATATATAAAATCGAACAAAAACGTCCGGAAGACTCCCGCTTCGCGAACAATGAATCTTGAATTATGTAAATTTCCTCGCATGCATCTTACTCACTTCCGATTGGTTCAAAGACAATCAGCTACTGTCACAGCTCACACATGCGCACTATCGTGACACAGTCCCTTAAAAACAGGCCTTATGCTTCATCATCATCACTTGTGTCATCAACCACCACAGTATTCCAAATACTTCACAACTTCAGCTCCCCGCTTAAGATCACCGTAAGAGTTTGCTACTCCACCTCTTGTTTCAGTGTTGCACATAGCTGCATAATTATCTACCATTTACACTTTGAACAATCTACTTGCCGAGATGAGCAACATTTATCACGACCATAGTGCCCCGCTTGAGCACACTGATACTACCGCCCGTTACCAGACCTCTTGGTTGACTTCTTAGGAGATTTTAAGGGAGATTTCTGAACGACTTTATGCACAAAAAATGGCCCTTCCTTCTTTAACTCAAGGCTCTGCTCTTTCATTTGTTTAGCCTGCAGGTCTACGGCCTCCATTGCTACAACAACCTCTTTCACCTTGTTCAAAGTCTGGTTTTTGCTTTCCCAGAAGTTTCCTTCTTAAAACCTAAGATCGGAATTTATCGATTACTTGATCTCCGATGTCAACATCTGGGTCGTTGAAATTATACTTCTGTGCTTGTTTTCTGAGTCTAGCGATGAACTGGTCGACTGTCTCTTCGTTTTATTTTGTCATGCTCCTGAAAACATGTCTTAACATACGGTTCTGTGACTTTGGTTACGCTTTTGGAGTGCGTGCAATTTTCTCGTACTCGGTAGCGTTATCTTCCTAAAATATCTCCTGGCCTGGGTCCATTAACATTTTGTACAACTCTTAAACCTCTATCTATCTGCTCTTTGAAATAGCAAATCTTTCTTCTGGCCGTCGTTGACCACTCCGTTGGCGACGACAAAGTATTGAAGCGATTAAAGCCATTTCTTACAACGTTGTGCCAACGCTGACGAATTCTCTTTTCACGCAAAGGGACTTATCCCTTGAATTTCGATATTAACCGCCGCTATTTATCGCTGTTTGAGTCTTCTTTAGTGGATCCCATCCTCGTCGCCGGTGTTAAATATGCAGAAACCGGTCGATGGTTTCAAACACGAACAGATTAACTAGATGAAACACACCACATCAAACACGCGAGTTTCAATATGGTGGTCCACTCACGAGCAAAGCGACATTAATGCGCATGCGTATAGCAACAACCGCTGGAAAAAACAACAAGCAAATAACATTTGTACCGGGAGAGATTTAAGATATCCTTGGGTGATTGTCTGTGTTGCTGCGTTGCAGTGGTCAAAAGATAAGTTCAGATCATCAGAGGGAAACTGACGAAAGGCCATTGTTTGTAACCGTCAGCCTCTAAATCTCTTTACTGTTGTAAATTTACCATTTACTCAGACAGACTAAGTGTTCGATTTTTCAAAGGTCAGAGGGCGTCATGTAAACTAAACAGGGACATTTTTCACCGCAAATATAGATTTTCTAACCGTCAAATAAATGTTAATTTTGGCAGCGGCTTAAAACTAGTATAAGCGAATATAAGTGCAGACGCGAGGAAGAAAATGTTTTACCTCACTTTAAGGTTTAGGGTATTTTATTCGGGATCCCTTGTAACTTACTTCCGCCAAGCATTCGAATAGATCAAAACTGTCAGCGTTTCCAAAAGCAAATTTGTTGAGATATGACTCCAGACCAGTAGTAAATCCTTCAGAGCCAAGAACACTCCCCATCATCCTGATCACAGAGGCACCCTTAGGTAGAAGAAAATAATTGTGTGTTAAAAAAATCCTAAAGATCTGGAGAATCCATATGTGCATTCTTTTGGCTGCCATCAAAACTTCTGTAAAAACTGAAACAACAAATAAAGACATTCAATTAGCTTAGAGAAGGTATACGTATAATAAGGTTGGTCCGCTAATCAGCTCAAAGGCACTTTGTTTTGGTTATGCACTAGAGCGGTTTTCATTTGACTGTCGAAAAGTAATTGGTTTTGCACTTTCTACACGATGCGATTGGCTTAAAAGATTCGCGCCACCTTTTCATCCAATCAGAAGTAAAACCAAAGCCAATTGTGACGCGCTCGCATGCATTTTCCGGCGCTTTGCGTCAGCCACATGTAATTACTTCGAGTTTTGATTGGTTCAAAGTATTGTCTGTGTCCTATGTGATTGGCCAGAGTAATTACTTTGGTTTTGGTTTAACGACACTCAAACGAAAACCACTCTATCTGGTGCCTGTCTACTAATTATTCTCTTGACAGTTTTCAACTTCCCCCAAATTTAAAACCTTTCGATTTTCCATAATTTTTAGCATTTCCCCTTAATTTTTTTAGGTTTAGAAAAACTCGAAATATCATAAAAAAATTCTCCCATATTTATTGAACCAATGGCACTACCTTTTTGAGCTATTTTTTGATTGAATGAAATTTTGGCTAGATTTAGAAGATTAAAAGCGAAGGGCAGAAGTAAACGAAAACAAGCAGAATTCCCCACTTAGGACGAAAAGAATTCTCTGAGGTCGGTGCCAGCACTCCAGCGTGCCAATTCACCATATTCACATAGACCATAATGCACCTTGTTTACCCCCCCCCCCCCCCCCCACCCCAAATTTTGAAAACCGAGGTATAAATTTCACAGAAATCACAAGGGAGCAACTCTAAATTCGGTGAAATGTCTCTCACGATTCTCTCATACATGCATGTTCTTTGTCGGCGAGCTCATTTGGAAAAAAAAAGCACTTTTCTAGGTAAAATCATCCTCATATTCTTTGCATGTGATTTAAGGCATTGTAGTGTCATGACAGGCTACTATGTGACATTGAAATATCAGGCAAAACCCAGAACTATCGCCTCTAAAGTGTTTTCAACTTTAAAGTGACTCGATTCTTCTTCATTTTGCTTTGCAAACAACATAATTGGACTTCAGGCACTTATTCCATTGAGATAATTATAAAATTTGTAAAAAAAAAGGTGAGGCAAGGGAGCCAAAGGAAGCCAATAAGGCTTGTTAATAGGACCACCTTAAAATAATAAATAGAATACTGACATCGGCAATTTAACTCCAAGTACGTAAAATTTCTATGGAACATAGAAACTAATCATTAAATAGGATAAAAATAGAAAAGCCTTAATAAATGTTTAAGTGCAGAAGCAAAAAAGAAAAGGTGAGAAAAAAATCATGCAAGAATAAACGAGAAAAAAAAAGCGAAAGAAGCGAAAAACTACCCACAAGCATTGGGAGTAGAACTAAAGTGTGCTTGTAACCAGAAAAAATGACTTAAGTTTAGGATTGAACAAAGCAATACTTTAGGCATTTTGAATTTCATAGCTAAGGGAATTTTTTATTTTGGGCTCTTGAAAACGAAGTGAAAATTTCCTTATACATTTGTCCTGTAGTAAGGCAAACGGAAGGGATTCTTACTTCTAGTGCTATATGAATGTCAGTCACAGTTTAAAGTATAAACATGTCATTAAAACTATTAAGAAGAAGACCGTTTCTATAAAGATACATAATTTTACCTATTTGGAGTTTGATAATATCTTCGAATTTTAGGATTCGTAAGCTCACAAAATAGGATTGGCATGTTCATCAAACGAACTCCTGGAAACTATTCTAATAACCCATTTGTGAAGATTAATCAAACGTGTAAGATTTGACTGATAAGTTGAGCCCCAAACACTCGCACAAAAATGTAAATAACGATAAACTAAACTATAATAGAGAGAACATAAGGAGGTCTTATTAAGGCAGAAACTTGATTTGTAAATAATGTCTACTAATTTTGAGACTTTTCTTGCTATGTTCTGTACTCGAGATTACCAAGATAGGTGTTCATCAAGTATCACTCCCAAGAACAAAAGTTCATTTATACGATCAACTTCACTATCATTAATTGAAAAATGTAAGTCAAGCTTTTGCCTATTTTGTTTTGTTTTAAATAAAATAAAATTTGATCTTTTTATGTTAATAGAAAGCTTATTAGCCTGAAACCAGCTTGATAGTACTTTTGAACCGGCTGAAGAAAGCCTGTGTTTTCTGAGAGGTCCGTTAGAGTAAATGATAGGGCCGGACAATAGCAGGGGGGGCTGGCAACGGCCTTTGATCTTGCCGCTTTTCGGCTTTCCATGATCGCCCCAGTTAAGAAATCTGTCAATCATCCGAGAACTGTAGCGAGCATGCGCGTAACTGGTTGGGAATAACAACAAGTTCGTCTTCGCAGCGATTCCAAAGTGTGAAGTGAATTCGCTTTTGGTCCTGTTGGTCATTGCTTTCTTTGCTGTAACCAATTTTTTTCCGTGGGAATGTGGAGCTTACGTTTTCCTTTCTTCTGGTCTTGCGTTTGTCATTACATGCGGTTTACTACGCTAAGAACGATACCAGTGAACATGTTCCTCAATGTCCGACCTTTTGACTATGTGTTTCTGTTTGGAAGACCCACAAGACTAAAAGAAGGGCCAGCTCTATTAGCCATGAAGGAAGTTTGCCAATTGGAAGGCGAGTAAATAGAAGAACGCATAGGCAGCTTCCTTATTTGCTATGTAATCTAAAAAACATGGAATGCAAACTTTATTACGCTCACAAAGGAAGTCCCTGTGATGCCGGGTTTAAAGTTCAGCAAATTACGACTTAAAGATGGTACATTCAAATTAAATATTTTGTAGGTCTGTTTTTTGAATCTCGGGATGAATTTTAAGAGTCTGACGAGTTAAAGTTAGACTGCGAGCAGTCTCTTAATTTTCTTTGCAAAGTTACTGCACGCGAAAAGCAAGCACGCGAGGGATTGGGACCAGACGACGTCTTTTCTCTATCTGGTCCCAGTCCCTTATTGTAACATAACAGATTCCTGCGGTCGACAGTTCAGATCCCCTTTTTAAGCTTTTCAGGCTTTATTTTCGGAACTGTTTAAGTTGCGTACATAACAAATTGATCTTTCACGAATTTAATCTTCATCCCGCAGTTTCAAAAATTTGAAATCTTATATATATTCTTTTATAATATTTCCATTTGCAATAAATGGCGCGCTGTCAACTTACCTTTTACACTCGCTATTGCGGCAAACACCTGCTATTTCTAAATATTCTTCATAATATTGTTTGCTTGGCTTGACGGTTTCCTGTAGACGTGATTCAATTTACAAACCTGAATGACAGTGTAATAATTTCAAAGTCAGGAACTACAACCTAAGTGCCTGCAACACATCGGCTTAAAACTCTTGTGATAACAGTTGACGATGTGATTAGACAGCACATAGCCAAGGAAGAAAGCCTGCTACATAGTCCTCTTGATAAACTTTAGTCTTCGGACCGTCCCAGTTTCAGCACTGAAATCCGGCAAGTACTCGGTATAAATATATTGATCGACAAGCAAGAGATGGCTCTCTCTGAAAAAAACTGTTCATGGGATGATCCACTTAGCGCAACTGTAGAATCTGAGATGACATTAACAAAAGTCTTAAGACTGAGCCTTGAGGTTCTTATAAGCTTGTTCGGAGTCGTTGGCAACATTTTGGTAGTCATTGTGATAAGTCATCTTGGAAAGAAAAAAAGACCAGGGGACTACTATTTGCAAAATTTAGCCATAGCAGACCTTGGTACACTAATGATGACTTCTCCTCTCCTCATTATTAGATTGGAAATGCCTTTGAACTGGCCATTTGGCGAGATTGCTTGTCTCTACTTGTACCCTGTTGCGGAGATTTTCTACGGTTCATCCGTGTGGTGCATAGCGGTTATCGCAATTGAACGCTATCGGAAAATATCTCCAGTTGAGATTTATCGTCGAAACAGAACGCCGATAAAGATAGCAAAACGTACTGCCGCTCTTGTGTGGGTGATATCATTTTTAACATTATGCTTTCCACTCTACTTCGTGGTTGATTATCAAGCCCTTTCGAATAGAAGTCAGTTTTGCGGTCCGATAAGATGGACACATTTCTTAGAGACAGTATATATAATCTGTCTTATTCTGCTGACCTATGTCATACCTCTCGCTATTATATCATTTACCTACATCGAGATATCTCGCGTGTTGAGGCAGAGCATTAATATGACCAGACCGTTGAAACAGGCACACCACTTGGCCAAGTTACAGAGCGACAAACGCAATTACCAGGTCAATCTAAACAGCGTTCGTCTCAGACAAAACATTCGAGCGAAGAAAATTCTGAGTCCACTTGTTGTGATATTCGCGGTGACAATGCTTCCTTTAAACGTCTTTCGTCTGACCATGGTTTTTTGGCCAGGATTCTCTGGGCAAGAATACTTTGCACATTTACTACATGTGGCGGTAGTTTCCACGATAATTAACTCGGCGGCAAATCCTGTGTTCTATTCTGTAGTTAGCAGAAACTTTGGAAAGAGGATGCTAAATCATTTACTTTGCAGAAACTGTTCATTTGCCTAGAATGACAACTTACGCTGCCTAATTTGCGAGTTTAAATCTACCTGGGGCTATGAAAACTGGGTTAGCAGACATTCTGTAATTTCTTTCAACTTCTCCAATAGCTAAATGTTTACTGAGGTGTTTGCTCATGTCGCTTTTTTTGTTCGCTTTGTGGGTAGGGCTTTGTGTAGATGTGGCTGTAGACAGAATTTCGCTAATTTCTTTCCACCGCCCTCCCCCCTTCCCCCCCCGCTTCACTCCCTCCCTTAGCTTTTTTGTTTTTGTTTTTTAGTTTTGTTTTCATCCTACCCACAATTCTCTCTAAACACAAGTGACAGTTATTTGAAATCAGTGCGCCCCTGAATCTACGCGTTGGCGCCGTTTAACAGTTTACATGTCGTTATTGGTCACCTTGAGAAAAGTTTCCGGAGAGCATCGTGTAACGCTCTGAGATGGGACAAAGTTATTACGATTCGCAGAGTCTGCATCGTCCAATATCGTATTGTATTCTCGTTTCATTTGGCCACACGGATCAATCACCCCGATCCAAGACTTCAAGACTTAATTTTATACTTTCTAAAGAATATTTTTGCAAGCCTGTCGTGGCACCGCAAATAGCCGTAGCTAGTCTACGCTGGCCAGGAATGATACGAAAAGAAAATAACTGCAATTAGATTAAGGTTTGAAAAAAAAAAAAAAAAAAAAAAAAAAAAAAAAAA
>CALNXI010001486.1:42500-60712 GCA_942486025.1 Porites evermanni | reverse complement strand
TATTAATCATGTTATAGTGTGTAACGTTTTCTAAGAGATTTATGGATGCGCTCCACTGAGTGGTTTCATATGCTAATTCACATACAGTTCAAAATTTACATGAAAATTCCCTGAGTCAGCAAAACAATCTAAGACAAGCAAAGGCATGCCTAGTAAACCATTTAAGTGATATGAGATCTGAAAAATTATTTAGAAAGCAGAGAAGTACATATCCAACGAAGTGACCTTCTGGATCGTAACATCTTTTATAGCTATCACATGGAATGAAGTTTAAGGGTATGTATCAAGATCTTATCTGTTCACCCATAAGAGCGCTTCGCTTCATGTTTGAACCTCACTTAAATTAACAATTGATTCATTGAGTTTTGCTAACCTAAATTTTTCGTATACTGTTTACTCAGTACAGCGCTTTTTAGAGCGCTTCCTAGAGCGTTTTACTGCTTGCTCTAAAGAGTGCTTTGCTGTGTGAGAAAACGCTCAATCGCTATCCATCAGTCATGTGTTGACTATATCAAACATATCTTTTTCTACGGTAAAAAAAAAGAGAGACTTGGTTTTGATTGTAATACATGCTATATTCTAACATCGCAATACACAAAGCATGTAGTAAAACACAGCATTTTAGAGGTCATGGGTAGGTTTGCTTATCGATTGTAAAATACAAGATGGTGGCTACGTGAAATATGGGTTCGTAGGGAGTTTAAGTGTAAGCTGTTTTAAGTTTAAACTGTTTACATAGCTAGAGCATTCGCTCTACAAGATTTTAGTCGTAAAATTAAACTCATGACTGCTTGTCTTGTCTTTGATATAAGCGTTTTTTTACTCTGCGATCAGCTAAAAAACTCTTACAAAGATTTCAGCTGCTTTTCACTGCTCTTAACCGCTTTCAACCGGTTCTAAAAATAAAAGTATAAAAGGCCGGGTCCTAATGCAGACTTCATTTCATTTCATTTCAGATCGCTAAACTGTTCACATCTCCGGGTCCTATTAGAGTCATGGATAAAGTTCGAAAGAAGTGTCCCAAGTGCGGTGTTTGGATTAAACATTCAACCCATTTTCACCGTCATGTTAAACGCTGTGGAACGACTGAGCATCGCGTTCAATGCCCCTACTGCCATAAGACGTATTCCAGAAAAGATGATTTGAAGAAACATTTAACGGAAAAACATTCAGAGTCAGTGGCAACTCAAGGATTTTGCTGTAGAAACTGTAAAAAACCATTCCAGTATGAAATGGCCCTTTACCTTCATGAGGAGCATTGTGGAAAAGAAAAAGCTAAACCTTTCCAGTGCACCTTTGCTAACTGTGGAAAACGCTTTTCCCGTAAAGCTACATTGGAACACCACCAGCAGCACGCTCACCTATCGCAATTAGGAGGTAACATTAAACGACAATTACAGGAAGAAAATGAGAAGGAAGTCAAGAAAATCAAACTACCAGAGAAAGTTGATGGAGTTTCACCTGCTGATAAGGAAGTCTCTGCCATGAAAGGGGTTAAAGTGGATGCATTTTTCTACCCGAAAACAGAAACACAGGTTATGGATCAGCAAGTCTTTTTTAAGGATACGCTTACAAGGTTAGAAAGACATCTACAGAAAGTCCTGAAAGAAAAGAAAGGTGTTAAGTGGAACTTGATGTATCATTGTACACTCACCATGCCAGATAAATATCGAACAGAGCCTATGATAAACAATGGTTACTTTAGAACACCTCATCCCATCACCAGCACCTACCCTCAACAGCTCAGGGAGCAACTAAACATGGCGATGGAAGCTGTAGAAGAGCGGATGTCTACCTTTATGCAAGCTGGCTCTGGGTGGACCCTCTCAAGAAATCATGCATTGGTGTTGGAAATGGTGGATTACCAACCCTTAGGAGGGAGCTCGTATATAGAACTCCCGAAAGATGTCTATGATACCAAAGCTATTGTCAATGTGAAAAATGATGACCAGGAATGTTTTAAGTGGTCAGTCCTGGCAGCCCTCCATCCAACTTTAAAGAATGCAGAGCGAGTCAGTAAGTACCATGAGTATAAAGACGAACTCAATTTTGATGGAATCGACTTCCCCGTCACCATTGATCAGATTGGAAAGTTTGAGAAACAGAATCCAGGAATCAGTGTCACTGTCATTGGTATCGATAAACCAGAGAGAAGCAAAAAGGGAGTTGTCTTACCCTCGATCATGTTGCCTCTTAGAGTACCAGATCAGCAACTCGAAAAGCATGGCGTTCTGCTCTACTGGGGGCGTGAAGAACAGCATCACTACGCTCTGGTGAAAAACTTTAACAGACTTCTCTCTAGAACCAAGTCTCATCATGAGCAAACTTTTTTTTGTCAACGCTGCTTTCAAGGTTTCATACGCCCTGATTTACTTGAAAAGCATTCTGAAATTTGTCGTCATATCCCCATTCAAGCGGTTCAAGTGGTCGACGAAGAAATTTCGTTCAAAAACTGGGCAAAGACAGAGGAAAGTTTATTTAGAATCTATGGTGATTTTGAATGCCTTCTCCAAGAATGTGAAGAAGGAGGCGACAACGAGAAGACCGTTAAAGTGCAAAAACATATCCCCTGCAGTGTCGCGTGGGTTTTAATCTCCAATCATCCTGAGGTAGAATCACGTAGTTTTCTATATCGTCCCTCACCAAATTCAGACATGTCTCTAGAAGAGACCAGTGAGCAAGTCATTGACCAGCTGATGGAAAGTCTCCAGCAAATTGAAAAGGAACTGCTCCCTTACCAGCTAGAGGTTAAACCTATGGTAATGACTGAAGAACAGGAAGCCGATTTTCAAGCTGCTACTCATTGTTATATGTGTGAAGAGCTCTTCTATGAGAAAGAAGAAAATTGGTGCAAAGTACGCGATCACAATCACGCTACAGGAGAATACCGCGGAGCGGCGCATTTTTCATGTAATCTGAACAAGCGGCGTACAACTCACATCCCGGTGTTCTTCCATAATTTGCGCGGGTATGATTCCCACCTCATCATGCAGGGGATTCACAGATATGCCAACAAGAAAAGAATAAGCGTCATCCCGAACAATATGGNTTAGAAAGACATCTACAGAAAGTCCTGAAAGAAAAGAAAGGTGTTAAGTGGAACTTGATGTATCATTGTACACTCACCATGCCAGATAAATATCGAACAGAGCCTATGATAAACAATGGTTACTTTAGAACACCTCATCCCATCACCAGCACCTACCCTCAACAGCTCAGGGAGCAACTAAACATGGCGATGGAAGCTGTAGAAGAGCGGATGTCTACCTTTATGCAAGCTGGCTCTGGGTGGACCCTCTCAAGAAATCATGCATTGGTGTTGGAAATGGTGGATTACCAACCCTTAGGAGGGAGCTCGTATATAGAACTCCCGAAAGATGTCTATGATACCAAAGCTATTGTCAATGTGAAAAATGATGACCAGGAATGTTTTAAGTGGTCAGTCCTGGCAGCCCTCCATCCAACTTTAAAGAATGCAGAGCGAGTCAGTAAGTACCATGAGTATAAAGACGAACTCAATTTTGATGGAATCGACTTCCCCGTCACCATTGATCAGATTGGAAAGTTTGAGAAACAGAATCCAGGAATCAGTGTCACTGTCATTGGTATCGATAAACCAGAGAGAAGCAAAAAGGGAGTTGTCTTACCCTCGATCATGTTGCCTCTTAGAGTACCAGATCAGCAACTCGAAAAGCATGGCGTTCTGCTCTACTGGGGGCGTGAAGAACAGCATCACTACGCTCTGGTGAAAAACTTTAACAGACTTCTCTCTAGAACCAAGTCTCATCATGAGCAAACTTTTTTTTGTCAACGCTGCTTTCAAGGTTTCATACGCCCTGATTTACTTGAAAAGCATTCTGAAATTTGTCGTCATATCCCCATTCAAGCGGTTCAAGTGGTCGACGAAGAAATTTCGTTCAAAAACTGGGCAAAGACAGAGGAAAGTTTATTTAGAATCTATGGTGATTTTGAATGCCTTCTCCAAGAATGTGAAGAAGGAGGCGACAACGAGAAGACCGTTAAAGTGCAAAAACATATCCCCTGCAGTGTCGCGTGGGTTTTAATCTCCAATCATCCTGAGGTAGAATCACGTAGTTTTCTATATCGTCCCTCACCAAATTCAGACATGTCTCTAGAAGAGACCAGTGAGCAAGTCATTGACCAGCTGATGGAAAGTCTCCAGCAAATTGAAAAGGAACTGCTCCCTTACCAGCTAGAGGTTAAACCTATGGTAATGACTGAAGAACAGGAAGCCGATTTTCAAGCTGCTACTCATTGTTATATGTGTGAAGAGCTCTTCTATGAGAAAGAAGAAAATTGGTGCAAAGTACGCGATCACAATCACGCTACAGGAGAATACCGCGGAGCGGCGCATTTTTCATGTAATCTGAACAAGCGGCGTACAACACACATCCCGGTGTTCTTCCATAATTTGCGCGGGTATGATTCCCACCTCATCATGCAGGGGATTCACAGATATGCCAACAAGAAAAGAATAAGCGTCATCCCGAACAATATGGAAAAGTACGTTTCCTTTAGCCTTGGAAACTTAAGGTTTCTCGATTCCCTCCAATTCTTGGGACCGGGTGCTAGTTTGGATGCTTTGGCTGGAAATCTTACAGAGTTCCCACATCTCAAGGAACATTTTGAAAAAGTGTGGGGTTTTAACAAACCTGACGATGTCAATCTATTATGCCAGAAAGGTGTCTACCCTTATTCCTATATGAAGAATTTTGAAGTTTTTGAAGAAACAAGTCTACCCTCAAAACAAGCCTTCCACAATGACTTAACTGGAGATGCTATTTCCCAAGAAAAGTACGAGTTTGCACAGAGAGTTTGGGAGACAATGGGTTGTCAAACTTTGGGGGAATATCACGACCTCTATTTATTTCAAGATATCTTTTTGCTTGCGGATATCTTCGAGCAGTTTCGTCAAGTGTGTATTGAGAATTATGATTTAGATCCCGCTCACTATTACACAGTCCCTGGACTAGCATGGGATGCTGCCTTAAAGTTTACCAAAGTCAAGCTGGAAACCCTCTATGACATTGAAATGCATCAGTTCTTAGAGAAAGGCATGCGAGGTGGTATTTCGATGATTACCCATCGCTATGCTCAAGCCAACAACAAGTACCTAAAGGACTACAATCCTGAACAGCCTAGCAGTTTTAATATCTACCAAGATGCAAACAACCTTTATGGGTTAGCGATGATTCAATCACTCCCAGTGGGTGATTTCAAATGGATGGATGGGAAAGATATACAAAGCTTCAATGTCATGTCAGTAGAAGATGATGCTGACATTGGTTACTTTTTAGAGGTGGATCTAAAGTATCCTAACGATCTACACGATCTCCACTCAGATTACCCACTGGCTCCAGAAAAAATGTCGATTTCCCACGAGATGCTCTCCCCCTATCAGCAGCAATTAAAGGAAGACCTGGGGTATAAGCCGAGTAAAGTGGAAAAACTGGTACCCAATCTCTGGGATAAAGTCAAGTATGTGATCCATTACCGCAATCTGAAGTTTTATCTTACACAAGGTCTCAAGTTGCAGAAGATTCACCGAGCCCTACAGTTCAAGCAGCAACCATGGCTGAAACCATACATTCAACACAACACACAATTGAGAGCCGCTGCTGCCAATGAGTTTGAGAAAGATTTTTTCAAGCTTATGAACAACAGCGTATTCGGAAAAACAATGGAAGATGTAAGAAAACGTGTTAACATTAAGTTGATCACAGAGCCAGCTATGTTTAAAAAACATACAGCAAAAGTCACCTACAAAAGAAGTGTTGTCTTCGTGAATGATGAAGAAAAGCAGGAGTACTTTGTTGGATTGGAAGCAAAACGTACCTCTGTAAAGCTAGACAAGCCTATCTACACTGGCTTCACAGTCTTGGAGCTTAGTAAACTTCACATGTACGATTTTCATTATAATCACATAATGAAAAAGTACGGGCCTGAGAAAGCGAAGCTCTTATTCACTGACACAGACAGTCTCACCTATCACATCACCGCCGAAGACCTGTATCAAGACATGAAACAGGATCAGCACTTATATGACACCAGCAATTATCCCAAAGAACATTTTCTATACAGCACAACAAACAAAAAGATCATTGGAAAGTTTAAAGACGAGACGGGTGGACTCCCTATTGTTGAGTGGATTGGCCTCCGGGCTAAAATGTATTCCATAAAGCTTGAGGATGGGAAAGAGAAAAAAACAGGCAAAGGGATCAAGAAAAGTGTCTTAAAGAAAGAAGTGAGACATCAAGATTTCAAAGATTGTTTGATGGAGAAAAGAGAATTTCAACATTCTATGGTGAATTTTCGCAGTCATCAGCATCAACTACACACCATCAAGCAGACCAAAAAATCACTCAGTCCATTCGATGATAAACGGTATATCCTCGAGGACGGATTTACTACGAGAGCACACGGTCATTATCAGAATGGAATAACAAGACCTTCTCAAACATCTACTGAAGAAGAACCATCTGAGGAAGGACTAGCTAACTCCATGAAAGCGCTATCATTAGCAAGTACCAACAACACAAGTCTTTCAAAAGCAGACATCGTCATGGAATCTCATGGAAATCAGTCTAGTATAGACTTACCGTTAGCTCCTCCAACAAGTAATAAGTTTCATGCTTATCTCGCTTCTTTTTGGAAGTAGACTTTATTAAGGCTTTTTCATACTTTATTAAGGCTTTATTAGGTATCTCGTGGAGGTAAGGTAGCATGGAGGCGCCAACCCGCTTTAGCTTTTTTCTAGGATTTCTTAGGGGGTACAGTAGCTTGGAAGCCCGAACCCCTGATAAGAACATTTGCATGCTTTGTTTTTGAGAATAAATTAAGGAATTGTAACTGAAGGAAGTTAAAATGACGTATTAAACTAAGTTTAAAATAGTTAAAAACCTTGTGTGGTCTCTGTGTCTATAAATAGAAGGGGTATTAGGGAAAGGGGTCGTTGAAAATTTCGATTTCTTTAGTGGTTCACATTAGTAAAAAGGAACAAAAGAGAAAAATAAGAAAAAAGAGATTTTATTCATCAAGTTACAAGTTCTGTTCTAAAAATGACTGTTCCTGGGAGTAAAGCTCTCCCATCGCATCTTAGCTGTAGGGTACTTTGGTTTGGATTTACTTTGTGTCTTAGGCAATGTTTTAACTTTCTTTGCAGTCGCTTTCACTGTTTTCGCTTTCTTGGCGGGTGGCTTTTCATTCTCAGGTTTACGTTTCACGGGTTGCTTCGGCAATGGACATTTGACGTTTCCTGTAACGGGTGACTGTACGTCTGTGGTAACATGGGTTTCCTCTGACTGTGTACTGATGTGTGGATAACTTTTACACTGTCCAAACACATCGGAGATCACTTGTTTCTCACTTGTGGTTTTTGGCTGATTGTCAATCAAAATATACCCATAGGGTTTTTCGGTTTCTTTAACATACGCGGACATAAAGTTTTTGCGATCCTTAGTAAATATTCTCTCAGCAACAATTCCGATTTGTTTTCGATCGCTTGGGCTGCGGAACAACGCCAAATACTGCGCATTCCGACTAATATCTGTGTTGTATTTTCCCCTCGGAAACATATTCTGAAGGAGCAGGATCACACTAGCATTGCGATGTCTTCCTTGGGTAAACAATTTTGATAACACAGGACTATCGGTGGCTTGACTCATCAAATCATCAAACACCAAAATATTGTTATACTCAGGATTGATTTCATGGAGATCTTCGCTTAGGTCTGGTAACCCTTGGGTAAACAGGATCCTCTTTTTTAGCGCTCGTTTTAATGCATCATACCTTGGTTGCCATTGATTATAGAACCAGTAAATCTGTGTAGGTTTCTCACTTGGGTATTCGATACAATTCTTGGTTAATACTTGTTGCACAAAATAGGTTTTCCCACATTGCGTTGGTCCTACTACAAGCATGGAAAACATGTGATGAAACTTAAACTCGGGGTAAGTTTGTGTCTCTAAACACTGACGTGTTGGTAACTTGGTGACTTTGCATTGTTTCGGTTTCATACTTTGAGACAGATTAGACGCTGGAACGGTGGTTAAATTCTCTATACTTGGTGGAGGGAACGGTGCGTTCATTGTATATTGTGGCATTCCATGTTGAAAAATGTGAGGGGAATACAATCCTTGAGGTTGAACTCCTGGGAATACTGTTGGAGTCACTTGATGAGAAAATATCGCTGCCTTTAATAGTGGTTGTCGTTGCTCACACGATAACTTGTGCACTTGACGTAAATGATCAGCTAAGTATAGCAAATCCTGTCTATAACATAGCGGGCACACTCGTCTAAACTTGTAGGGCATGTTTACGCAATGAAGTCTTAACACAAATGAAAATGTTACATAAGTGTTTGATCCCTATTTATAGTATTTAGGCCGGTATAGGCCGGTATAGGCCGGTATAGGACGATGTAGGACGATGTAGGCCGGTATTTGCCGATGTAGGCCGGTATAGGAGGATGTAGGACGATGTAGGCCGGTATAGGCCGATGAAACTACACATGACAATTTAAGTTGCAGACTTTTTCACACATAAGATTTTTTAGTTGCAGACTTTTTCACACTTAAGAATTTTATTTTGTTGACTTTTTCACACTTAAGAATTTTATTTTGTTTACTTTTTCACACTTAAGGATTTTAGTTGTTGACTTTGACTGCAATCTAGTTTTCCTCTTTGAAAGACAACTGTATGAGCAATCCTCCATTCAAGTTTTGTTTCATAGTAAGCTGATCTGCTAACCCGTCCATGATTTCATCCATTTTGTTATAAGGCCTCCAAATTTCCTTCTAAACGTGAATTAGCATATGAAACCATATATACATACCCTTAAACTTCATTCCATGTGATAGCTATAAAAGATGTTACGATCCAGAAGGTCACTTCGTTGGATATGTACTTCTCTGCTTTCTAAATAATTTTTCAGATCTCATATCACTTAAATGGTTTACTAGGCATGCCTTTGCTTGTCTTAGATTGTTTTGCTGACTCAGGGAATTTTCATGTAAATTTTGAACTGTATGTGAATTAGCATATGAAACCACTCAGTGGAGCGCATCCATAAATCTCTTAGAAAACGTTACACACTATAACATGATTAATACTAATAGTATTGGAAAGACTTGTTTCTTCTTCTTTTATCATATACATAGCACAAAGCGCTACGCATTAGCACTAACGTTTAAGCTTACGGGTTTTTTCTTTTTCTTCTTCTTTTTTTCTTTCTAAGACCACTGGCTAACGTTCATTGTGTCATTAGGATGAGTGTTTTATGAAAGCTTCTTGAAGCCTTATTACTGGAATAGATCACTTATAATACTCCTTGGAACCTTAGGGGCCTTGTAGGGGCCTTGAGGACCTTAAGAATTTTTCTTAGGGGCCTTAAGAATTTTTGTCTTGTAGTGTTTTTCAACACTTTAAAAAATAAGTTGCAGTAAAAGTCTGCACATTTTAAATTGAACTTGCAGTGTTTTTCAACATATTTGGATTTGTGAAATGTTTTATACTGTGCAATGGTCCATGCACGCTACAAATCAAAAATTAGAAGGAAATGTATGGGAAATAGGTCTAAAAAGTCTGCAGATTTTAAATTGAACTTGCAGTGTTTTACTGCATTTTTCAATTGGCGAAATGTTTTATACAGTGCAATGACAAATGCACACTGTAAAAATTTAAAGTTTGCGATATGTTTTGTACTGTGCAATAGCAGATGTACACTATGAATGTAACATAATAAATAAAATACAGTGTACATGAAACTAAAATACATGCAACAAAAATTACACGCGACTAAAAAATTACACGCGACTAAAAAATACACGCAACTAAAAAATTACGCGTGACTGAAATGACACGCAACTAAAATTACACGCAACTAAATACACGCGAGTAATAAAATCAGAGAAGCTCGCTGTCAGGTAAAAAAACTTTTAAAGCTGTTAAGAACTAAAAAGAAAGAAGAAGATCTATAGTAAAGTATAACTTTATTTTAAGTGCTTAGACTAGAAACATTTAATGACTTAGACAAATTTGGAGATAGATAATACACATGACTAAATTACATATAATTGCAATTACATGCAGCTAAAAATAAGACATAATTAAAATGACATGTAAGTAATACATACATACAATTACACACTATTAAAATTACATGCAGTAGTAGTAGTAATAAAAATTAACATAGCACAGACACAAATCCACACTATAGGCACACTACAGACACACTACAGGTATACCACAGGCACACTACAGGCACACCGCAGGCACACTACAGGCACACTACAGGCACACTACAGGCACACTATAGGCACACTACAGGCACACATACATAAATAGATGAATTCAAAAATACTAAGGCTCTTAAAAATAGTAAGATCAAAGAGAACCAAGTATCTCTGGTGAGGTGATTATATGGAGAGACCCTTCAAATAACTGAGACCCTTGAATGATAAACTTATGGAGAGACCCTTCCATTGAATGTTATCTCAGAAATGCTTCGATATCACGTGGTATGAATGGATCAATCAAAACCTTTTATTTTCATTAATATTTGCTCTGGGAGACTATATGGTATGGTTGAGAGACTATATTAATTGAAAGGGTTCTTTGTGCTTATATTAACTAAAAGGAGACTATAAGGTATGGAGGTTCTATGGTAAGAATTGGCGGGTCTCTGAAAGGAGACTATAAGGTA
This sequence comes from Porites evermanni, assembly GCA_942486025.1. Taxonomy (NCBI): domain Eukaryota; kingdom Metazoa; phylum Cnidaria; class Anthozoa; order Scleractinia; family Poritidae; genus Porites; species Porites evermanni. Next base: position 49,989 of record CALNXI010001486.1, on the reverse strand, counting down.
TGGAGGTTCTATGGTAAGAATTGACGGGTCTCTGAAAGGAGACTATAAGGTATAGAGGTTATATGGGAGACTATATGGGAGACTATATGGAACGACTAAATGGTTATACTCACCGGGTCCTTCTAGGACCCGGTTATTATAATAGGTAAATTAACCAATCAGAATGCTGTATTTCCTTTTTTATGACCATATATGGTATTCCGGGTCTTAGTGAGCCAGAAACCCCATTATACCACTACTAATATGGAGCGGTTAACTAATTGCAAAAAAATTATAATCTTACGCAGAAAAAAATATGAAAAAGATGTATTGAAAACTCTAAGGAGGAAAGGAAAACAAAACATTAGCTCGCTGTTTTTATAGGCAGGAGTACAAAAAAATTGGTTCTGCTTTCAGCTTCATTTTAAGAATAATTTCATCTATTTCATAATAAGTATCGCCAGTCTCCAGTATAACAAGCAATGATGCATGAATATTAAATTTGAATTTGTGTTTTTAAAGGTATCGGTATCTCATTCCATAATTTGGCATCAAGTCTTGAGAAAGAGTTTTTTTGGATTTCAAGATTCGATTTTTTCATACAAACGTTTTGAGATGTAGACGATCTAGTGCTGTATGAATGTGCACGAGAAAGTGGAAGGAACAATTCCTGAATGTTTGTAAGTTGTTGCTCACGTCAGACATTGTTTCTGCTAGTAGCTGATAATAGAGAAAGTTTATTGGTTATATTTTTGTATTGATAAAGAGAGGAATGGCATGATCACGCGGTTAGCAAAGTGAATAAAGCGAAGAGCGCGTTTCTGAAGGACTAGAAGTTTGTTTAGTTGTGATTTGCTTGCTTGACCCCATGCAATCAGACCGTATCGAAGATAGTGTGCTATCAGAGAGTGGAAATAAGTGTGCTAAAGGGAACAAAATGTCGCAGTTTCGATAATAGCCCAAGAGTTCTTCTGATTTTTAAAACAATTGTGTCAATGTGGTTATTCCAAGAAAGTTTGTAGTCTATCAGAGAACCCCTAAATATTTAACAAACTCTCTACACTCTAATTGTTTATGTTTATTTACGTTTATTTGTTTATTGATCCGGGCTGAGACAGAAAGGTACGATATTGTTTGCTTTCAGTAAGGTGACCACTAAGTCTTTGGCCTCGGGAACAGGCTCTTAGGAGTCAAATGAGTTAGGCGAGAGTAAAATTGACGGCTGAGTTTTGAAAAACGATAAAGCCAACGTGGCGCTTCATTTGTAAGCGGTATTTTACGTTGTGCTAATTGTTTGGTGTTGGTGGTACGAGGAGTCGATATCGCAGAAGTCTTGAGTTAAAATCAAAATAATAGCTTCGCATTTAGCCTCGCTTTTACCTTGTTTCATTCTGTGTTTGCTTGCAGCCCGGCTCCAGGCCAGTGCGGTCTCCAAAACTGTAGTGGGCTTTCAGTCTTGGTCGGCACAGCTGCATAGGCACTGCCCTAACAGTGGGTGGGTGGATCAGGCCTGGTGGGGCTGGGACTAGTGGGATAGGAAGGGGCCGGGGCTATTTTGACACAACTCCTTCATTAAGGAGCAGTGTTTAGTGGAGGACTTTTACTGGCAAATACCTTGTTCTTAATTTGCCCTAGCCAGCCGAATCAGCCCTCCGCTGACAATAATTAATATATAGATTTAGCCAGGGCTAAAAGCGAAGCTCCCATTAATAAATTTATAATTTTAATCAAACAATAAACTTGTAATCCACAAATCAGTTAACTTTAAGGGAAAGCTAAGGCTAAGTGATTTTAGAGTAAAAAAAAAATCTTACATCGAATTGATAGCCGTATATATACACCCAAAAAATAGCAATTATCTTCGATCACATTTTAGAGCCATAATGGCTCTTGATCACAGTAGATTAGGCCTGGAAAACGAATTTTTGGAAAACAAATCAGGCCGAATTTTTTGCGTTCGACAAGTTTACTTAACAAAATCTTGCCAACAACTCTGGGAGCGTGTAAACCAACATTTCATACTTTTTATACATCACATCTGGAACAGTAATATGAGGCGTTGTTTTTATCATATAGACCTCAGACAAAATGCAGTATTTCACAATTTTTCAAGACAAATTGCACTCATTCAATATTCAGAACCGTACGAAGTACGCGTGGGCTTTTAGCAAAACCGTTCAAAAAATTTCCAAAATCACCTATACGGCCAGCCGGTTCTCACTTTTGACAAGCGCCAAATTTTCAGTGAACATTAAAAGAGTTACGCTTCAACATAATAAAGAATTTATTGTGTTTATTTTTTTTATTAAATGGTTTTATAACGATGTGTAGTCTTAAAAAGCGTTTGATACGAGCAGCATTTTGAGTACTCCTGCAAGCGTTGTTTATGAACGACTGAAAACAAACGGCAAAGCGATTAAAATTGTAAGAGACTACTAGCAATCAATAAAAGAAATGTAATTCGGTGAAACATTTACAGAGACAACAATTTTTATTCACGAAGACAAGTATTAAAGCGTCTCTAAAAATCGTGAGTCTTTAAGCTTAAGCTTAAAGCTTTTAGCCGGCTTCCTGGTGTTTACTGTTTTCAAAGATGAACTCGAAGCAAGAAAATCGCTCAAAGCTTTCTTTCTACAGCCAAAATTATAACTAAATACTCTTCGGAACGTTTTTTCGTTCTATATGCGGAGAGAAAATATCGACTAAAGGCTTTTTAAAGTTCTGTAAGCTTATATATACTAGATCAGATCATTGTCTCAGATCTTAATACAAACGTGCATAAATTAGCCTCATAAACTGCGCTCGACTTCATGAAATTAGATATAAAAAAAACAAACATAATATAATGGTATCAGTTATCAACTGACTTTAAGCCAACCAGAGTATTAAGAAATCGATGGAAAAGATAGGGCTTTTTTTCATTAACGAAAAAGTTGTTTATTAATTGAGACAAATTTTCTGTCATCATTAACGCAAAACAAATGATGCGGATGGTTTGTTGCGCTTTTTTAGAACTTTGTCTTTTTCTAAAAACGGAAACCTTTTAATACAGAAAGTCTAGAATCTGGGAAATGAAAGAAGATAAATATACAAAAAGCCTTGCAAAGAATCAGGTCTATGCAACAGTTCATATGCGAGATATTCGGAAAAACGTTTTACCCAAATTTATTAAGCTTTGTATGGAGACGCCATGTTTGTGTCCCTTTCAGGGGCACAAATAATATGGCCGCCGGAAACCAACAGAAACATCTGTTTTTGAGTTTTCCTACTTATGCGTGAATTCTTCGCTTGAAGAACTCATAAAGATTAAAGTAATATTTATTCTACGATAAGGAATGTTTAGATAGCAAAATTTCCAAAAATCGGTAATGTTTTTAACCCACATAAGAGCTTTCCCGGCCGCCAGCTAAAAATGACGCGTCACGCAAAAGCCTAGAAATTCAAGCGTCCTGTATCGCAAAACAAAGAACCCTTTTGAACCGAAAATTTGTTTGTATGAAGGTTTTAAGGTGCTCTAATATCACACGAAAGTAGAAACTCAGAAGAAGCTATAGTTTCTTAGTTTGAATTATGGTGACGTCATGTGAAAACCGAGAATAGAAGTTAAAAAATATCACCCAAAAATGTTTGTTTTAGATGTTTCAACGGAAATGCCTAATTTGTCTGCTAATGCAGATAAGCCCATAACTTGAAATGTGCTTAAGTGCCAATTTAAAAATTCGTATATACAATCATAAACTACACTATTTAGCAGTTAAATACAGGAAGCAGGGGCGTAGCTGCCTTAAGACATTAAGCCCAGGCTAAACAGGAATTGAAGGCAAAACCATAAATGCCTGTTATCACGTATGCATAAAATGTGCGGTTTTTATATCATTTACTTCACTGTATACAATAATTACTTAGGCTTACCATTCGAGATGCAGCTCTTGAAAGCTATAAAGTAAGGCCAGAATCGCTTGAGGGACTTTTCAACCCGCATCCAGCAAGGTAAAAACGAAAGCGATACATTCGAAATCGGATTTCCAACTTTGGCAACCGGCGCATTTCCCGACCAAAAATTCAATAAACAAACCAGCCATGAATCAAAGAAGTTGATAGCAGCTGTATTTCATTTTAAGCATCCAGTGGAAAAAGACAGTAAAAAACATCACGAGTTGACAAAATACTCTGTCAGCTTCAGCTGTCAAACTGAAAGTAAACAAGGTTCAAGATGCTGTATAAATTTTCTGCATGAACTCACCTGTCAAGTTTTGACCAATCAGAGCATAAAAATTGAACGGTCGTAGAGCGTGATCAACGCGTGACTATGGTGAGAAAAGTGAAAAGCCTCTGTCTTCCCTGCTTGTATTTTTAAATGACTGGCTGAATTTTCGAGTCCGAGATCAGTTTGAAATCAAAATGTTAAAAGCGCGGGACCATAGTGACATTAACACAACACTTTCTGTCATCATGTCATTATTTTGCTGCCGTTCTCTTTGCCTTTGTATTTCTCTTTCGCGTTGCCTTTGTCTGTTCATTCTAGCTCTGTCTCGTTCTGCTTGCCGGCGATTTTCACTATAATTTTCTCTCCTTCTTCTCGCTCTGACTCTTTCTACTTGCTTTCTTTTTTTCAAAACCAGTTGCGCGATATAATTGCGCGACGTTGCGCCATGCGATTTCCCGCCGCAAAATCTCTACTTTACCCCAAGAGTCCATGCGGACTACTTTCCACTACCCGGAAAGTCCGTAAGGACGGACGTACGCTACGTCATAACCAAATTTTCTGGGATGGATAGTTTACCAAATTTTCTTACCCATGGTGCTCCGCTGCGCGCGCGCTTCGCGCGCGCGGGAGCTCCGCTATCATGATAATTGCAGAGCCTATCATGTGTAGCTTTTAAAAATAAAACTGTTTTCTTGATTGTCTTTTGCTTTTTATTTATTATTCAAGTTTGATACTTTTTCGGTAGAAAAAGATGCAATGGACCTCACATGGCATCTCTTGAGTCATTGGAATTTTGGCCGCGATGCTACATTACATTAATTGTTTTCTGTTCGATGAGTGATAAGAACGAACATTGCTTATGTCAATTCCCTTTGTAGCAACTTCCAATGCCTTGTTTGCCTTTTTACCCATGCCTCGAAGGTCCACTGTAGAAAAAAGGAAGGCTGATTGCCTGGGGTTTAGGATTTTGAACGAATTAGGACATAAAGAGTGGACACAAGACAAAATGTAACCTACGTTTAACTTAATTGGTTTAATGCTCACCGATCTGTGTGTTTCGTTATCAGCATTTTGTTACTTGCTGTCCCCGGGGGGGGGGAGTGTACTTTAGGAATTTCGGGGTGGGGATGTGCCGCTGGGATCCTGGAACCCTTAACCTATACCAGAGCTAGCTCAGCTGAATTTTGCTACCCTATACTAGAGTAAACTCCCCAAATCCCCCCTATCCTAGAGTAGCTGTTTCCCTAGTCTAGATAAAATCTTCAACCAACTGATCAGTTTCCTGAAAAATGATACCCTATTCTTGTTGGATGATTGAGTGGCATGGTCAAATCTCGTAGTTCATATATTTCTTTATGTACTAGAAGCTAAATAAATATTCAGGGGCACCCAACGAGAATATAGTTCAAAACCGCTTAAACATAGCCTTGTTAAACGTATTTTAGTATTTAAAGGTAAATATAGGCAAACTTTTATCCCCTAAAAATTTCTCATCTGTTCGGATTTCCTAGCTGAAAGTTTAGTGATCCGAAAATTATAGGGATCAAAACTTACCGTTTCGAAAATTTTAGCAAGAAAAAAGGCTCCCGAAAGTTCTAGGTGACCTTTTTTGGGTAAAAATCAGATAAAAATGGGCAATTATGCCATTTTTTTGACGTTCGAAAATCCTAGGAGAGGCAGGCAAGCAAGAGATTTTACAACAAATGTTCCGAAAATTCTATATCTCAAATCGTCTTCCGAACAGGTATTTTCCGAAAATTGTCGTTGGGTGCCCCTGAATATTGCCAATAGATCATTCTGTTTAAGTTTCGTTCTTCGTGTGATTTAGTTTAAACTTTACCGTAGTTTCTAACAAATGAATCTTAAATGAAAGGGTAATTATTTTTTGTGTTTGGAATTCTCTTTTCATGACAGCAGTTATTACACTGCCTTCAGTTTGAGCCCTCATTCAAGTGTGTTTTGTTGCAAACAAAGAGGGAAAAATTATAACTTCCAAAAACTATACTACCCCTTGGAACAAGATTATGGTTTAAAAAAGATGGGATTAGCTAGGTGCAGAAAATAAATGTTCAAGTTTGCATGTTTTGACAAGGATCACACCTGGCTAAATATGCTGCAAAGGGAATTTATAAAGTCAGGAAAATGGTGACATTTCTATTTTTGCCTTTCCTTTGGCCACTCTGATCAGTTTATGCCATAAAGTTGGATGTAATTTTTTACACCTTCGGACATCAACCTGCCAGGTTAGTCTGTGTCTGTATTTAAATGTAGTTAATCAAATCAAATCCTCTCAACTTAAAAATTGCCTTGTACTTGGATATGAAAAACACAATAGGATGGAAAAAAATGTAAAATCATATTATTAAGATAATATATTTATTTGTAGTTAACAATAACAGTTAGAAACTTGTGTTGAGGCAGGCAAAAACCTTTTTCAGAGACCATAAACATTCACTGACTTTGCTAGCTGCTACAACAAGTGGTAATAAAAGGGTGTTAAAATGTGAGATCACCTCCCTGGGCTTGCACTGAAAGAGAGTATGGGTAGTAGGACACATTGTTTATTTCCCTACCCTTTTGAAGCCAAGAGACCTTATTCTATAATTCTGATTCATTTCATTTAGCATACAGAATTAAGTTAGCTTTTAAACTTAGAAACATGGAAAAAAACTTGGGGAAAAATGGTGGTACCAAAAATGTAACTATAGACCTTCACAGCCCAAACAGACACCCTGTTCAAAACTCTAAAGGGTGAAATGGTCACCACCCTAAATCAGCAGCACATACCCATCTAGGCCAAATCAGCCAAGGGTAGTATCGTAGAAAGAACTGCTGAGGGAACTGGGCTTAAGGGACAATAGCTTCTTTTGATGGTTGATAAAAAATCAATTTATTTTACCTTGTTTGTTTTTGTTGTAAATCAAATTCATAACTTACACAAACAATTGAAGTTGTACATTTTTCAAGCTCCTGATTCTCTTTATAGACTTTTCAAAACATTCAATTTTCTTTTTTCTGTTTCTTGTACTTCGATCAGTCCTTTGAGGGATTTTCTCAATGCATACCCCTCTCTGATGTACTCACTCTTTATATTAGCAAGTGGATAAGCCTCTTGTCCCCACACTAAACCATTATAATCATTTCAAGTACAATTCAGAACCACAGGGTAATTTTTCTACAAACAATTTCGAGGAAATACTTGAAACCGAAGTCACTATCTAATACAAAACTACGAAATACAGTATTGCTGTTGGAAATTTGTTGATTACCACTCCAATGATATTCCAGTGAAGGTTTTGAAGG
>CALNXI010001486.1:0-37500 GCA_942486025.1 Porites evermanni | reverse complement strand
TCATAAATTAAGTCATATTGTTGCATCTTATTTATCAAAGGGTACAAATAATAGGAGATTGAGCTTGGTAGTGAATGAGGTAGAAGTGGTGATAGATCAGTCTATAATTTCCCATATCGACCCATACCTGGTGTGATAATTCGTGTGTAACTGTCCTAGACACAATTTGTTCTGCAGAATCCGTTGACACATCAGGATCAAATAGAAGCGCTGAAGTAACAACTGCGACCAAACCCCAGTTTTCCAACCCACCCCCTAAAAGGTCCGCAGGATAGGCAACCAGACCTGAAAAATGACGGGATTATTTCCCACGGTGAGTGACTGAGTCGAGTTCAACAGTGGTCTTTATGTTTCTCATAGCTAATGATAAGAAATATGTGTCAGACTCAAGGTGAAAGGTATTCTATTTCCTACTTCTTTCATTGTTCATTGCATACAACGAATTGTTCCACTTCCGGTTCACTGATTCATAATTTTCGCTCCAAGAATCATTGAATTGAAACTGGAACAATTCTAATTTGCAATGATGCCTTGAGTGTCCTGTCAATATAAAGGCGTTACATGATTATGTTTAGCAGAAATTACCAACGGTATGATTAAAATCGTAACACACCTATTGCTTTATTCTAATTACGCTATTTTTTGGTATTCTGTGGCGAGAGTATTGCCTAGTTCCTAGGCCTTGCTATTCCGGGCGGTCAGTGCGTTTGGGGTCACGTGGTCCGAGCGAAGTAGTGAGATACGTCACCTAAATGCATTGACCATGGATCCCTGGGAAAACGTCGTACAGGGACAAGAGTAAACAGTTTCAGATTATTTTTCCATGATATCGATTGTAAACTGACCAATAAAGACCCAGATCACTAGGACTCCCTTGTAGTCCTTTCACCACAACTATTAATTGACCCAATAAAAGGGTTTGTAATTAGCAAATTGCGTATCCCAAGTCATCGTTTTTCATGTTTACTGCCCAGCATTTTCTCGTAGCTTTCCAGGAGAATTATGCTTGCAATTTTTAACCTCTACTATACCCTACTAATAGGAATCAACACGACAGGATATTCATGGCTGGCCACCAATAAAGTTACTGACGCAATCATGTCAGGCCTTTTTCACCCTCCCACGCAGACGTTTTGAGCATTTCGAACACCGGCGTTAATTCTTTCTCCGAAAGAACGGGTGACAAAGCCCTAGCGCTAGCTGCGTGGGAGGCTCTATTTCCTCCCATGTCGCGTGAACTTACGAAACAAGTGTTTTTAGTACTGTATAGCACACAGCACTTTTAGGGAACTGAAAGCATAGCTATCTAAGTCTAAATTTAGTTTGCACAATCCAATTTTGGGAGATATCATGAAACGCGCGACACGGTTAAGGATACGCGAAAGCGAGGTGCAGGGCTCGCTTCAGTCGACATCGAGATGGAGAGGTTACTAGCATGCAAACTAAACCTATTTGAAATATCTTAGGTATTAAATAAAGAGCAAAACTTAATAATATGCGCGTACAAATACTTTTTGGAGTCGTCAACCCTTTTATTAGGATTACGCCCTGTTGTTGCCGCGAGAGCGAGCGTGAAGCGAGCGAACAAGGCAGCAAACGACAAAAAGTTTTGATTTCTACCCACGATGCATCTGGATTTTTTTTAACCACAATGCAACGGATTTTTAACACGATTCTTTGCGCGCCAATTGCCTTTATATACCGTAAAATTTCGAAAACAAGCCCCTCCAAATATAAGCCCCCCAAACTCGTAATGCAAATACCCTCTGTTAAATCGCCCCTCCAAATATAAGCCCCCCGGGGGCTTGTACTTGGAAACTGCCCTCAAATACAAAGTAAAACAAAGAAAAAAAGGTAAATTTACTTCCAACTATAAGGCTAGCCCAATCGATTTTGAAACGCAAATATCCCTCCGAATAAAAGCCCCTCCAAAAATAAGCCCCTCAAAAAGGGCCTTTGAAAAATATAAGCCCCGGGGCTTATTTTCGGAATTTTACGGTACCTTGTTAGGCATTGTGGTGTATGACGTCATACCACGTGCACTTGCATCACCCTCTTGCAGTGGTTGTCACATGCTTTTGTGTATTTCGTTGGCAGAATAAAAGGTCTGTTGAATTTTTGAAGCACGATCTGTTCTTACCCCGGCCTTACGGAACGACGAAATACGTTACAGGTATAAGTCTTGTTAGAATACAGGATTTTCAATCAACTTGTTTGTTGACATCAAGGCAGCACTCTTTAACCTATTAGGTACACTAACAGCTAAATTTAGTATTCTGAAACTAGCGAGGAGCAGACACTGATTGCTGATATAATTGAACGCTGACGTCAGTTGGTTACCTTCCTTTGGAAGAGGAAACGGTATCTTGAAGAATTTCTCATAATTTGAAAGAGTCTTTGCAGCGATGTCCAACGCGTAAGTACCCTGTGAGATCTGCGACGGAGGAGCCCACAAACGGACCTGTGTGGATAACAGAAAATAATCAGTTATCTTTTGTCTTTCCCATGTGAGGCAAAATTAACTCTATTATATTCAGTAAGACCAGGCTTCTTTTATGGTTCCTGCGTCCGGGGAAAGCTTCGGGGGACCTTCTCTTTAATTTCAAAACTGCTTACGATACCGCCACCAAAATTACACCTTCAGAATAATGTACCACGAACGAAACACCGAAAGAGCTATTTTTTAAAAAATATTTTTTAAAGTGAAAAATTGTTAGGGCACCTTGCGAGCAGAGACTCCATTTGTCTTCTTCTTCTTCTGAAGGAGGGGAGAAGGAGGCTCTGCCTGAATCACGTCAAACCTTCGAGGCCGCCGCAGACGAAACTTGGCGGACTAGTCAATCTTGCTTTCTCTCATCAAACTTGTTTCTTCAAGTCAAGCATCTGTTTATTGATAAACCGATGGTCATAACCGATCCCTCTGTAGCAAGCGCACGGCTGTTAGGCCTGCGTCGAAACTATATCCTTGCAAAAAGCCCTGCATGCTCAACAAAGATCTTACTCAATTTATGCAGCGTCTTTTTCTAGCACGCCAAAATCGAGCTGGCGAAAGAAGGGCTCTGCTGGCAGGGTGTTTTAATGGGTGAAAGGCCGTATATCATCTGCCTGCCAACCCTCACCCATTTTAATATGGGTGAGTCTCACGTTAGTCTGAAATGTCATCCTTCAGGAGCCCATGGGCTCCTGCATCCGTCTCTTTGCCCCACCCAACTACGGACTGCAAGCGTCTCTCTCTCTCTCGCCTTGCCACCTATTGATGGGTTGGGGCGATGAGACGGGTGATATTTCAGACTAGTCTCACGCCTGCAGACTAAAGACATCGATCTCACGCATCAAGGACAATTTCTCACGGCTGATTCACAAATCCGGACGAATTGTTCTTTAACACATGGCTAATAACATAAAATATATTGAATATTCCCGAAAATATTCCAAAAAGGCCCTTAACTTTATCTAAACACGCAAAAATGTCGCCATTGAAAGGGCTCAGAAGTACTCAAAGCTAGGTCGTTGGAACATCTTCGGACATTTTCGACGACGTTTGAAAGTCTTCGGAAAATTCCGGTCATGACAAGACGAAAACCCCATACATTTGTCTCAGAAAAAGGTGGCAGGTATAAGATCTTCACTGACCTGAAAGCTTTGAAAACCTTAACATATTGCTCCAGTGAGGAGAACTCTTTCATTGTTTTACATTTTAAAAATTGTAAGTCAAGTGGGTTGTGATGCTCGTTGATAAAGCTTCTATGCGCGGACCAAATCTTAATCTTAACCAAATCTTAACCTCGAAGCACCCGTGGTACTCCCCACCCAGGTAAGAAGTACCGCAGGCGCATCGAAACACCCACAGCTGGAGACTGAGCCGAGGTTTGCTCCTGATAACAGCCAACCCTATTCGTCAGATTGCTTGGTGAAAAGTTTCTCGAAGCAGTTGTTAAAACTGGTCAACATTAGAGTGCTTCTTTTTAAGCCGTGAAACAGGGTAACAATTAGTGCCAAACAGTTACATTAAGTACATAAAACAAAACAATGAGATTAAAGCGGAATACTGCATATTAGTCAAGTCATAGTCTCCCTCGCAGCCGTTTTTGGATGTCACGGTGACATTCAAAAAACGACTAATCAAGTCAGGGATTAAGTAAAATCACTCTAGCCGCATGTGCTATTTTACTGACGCATAAGGAGCAGAAGAGTTTAGTTTGTACGAAGCAATAAATAAAATATAAAAAAGAGTCTAAGGGAAATCATTATTGACGATAGTGCCCTTTGTTTTCCTTCTGCGGGTTCTTCCCCACTCCCCCCCCCCCCCCCCCCCCCCCCCCCCTCCCCGGGGGCCCCCCACCAGGAGAATTTTTTTTTTTTTTTTTTTTATTATAAATAAGGGGGGGGTTTTTTGTTTGAAAAAAAAAAAGAAGGGGGGGGGAGATCCCCTTTTTTTTGTTCATAACGCGGAAAAATGTTAAAAAAAGACAAAACAAATTAGGGGATAAAAAAAAACACTCTAGCCGCCTGTGGTATTTTTATGACGCAAAAGGGGGAGAAGAGTTTAAGTTGTACGAAACAAAAAAAAAAAAAAAAAAAAGAGGCTAAGGGAAAACATTTTTTGCGAAAGTTCCCCTTTTTTTCCTTCTGCGGGTTCTTCCCCCCCCCCCCCCCCCCCCCCCCATATTGGCCTAAACAGGGGGGTCCGCCTAAAAGGAGTATCTTTTTCAGGCTTAATGTATATAAAATGGTGGGGATTTCACTAGTTGAAGAAAAACAATGGAATGGTGGCGAATCTCTCCTTTCGTCTGTAAAAGGGCCCTAAAGTTAAGGGCATACAGATCCATTTTACGGCTGTGAAAGAATTGAGAAAACATTGTGGTTTTGTGCCTTTTATTGGTGTTTAAAAGAGAGTGCATTTACAGCAGTTAAATGGGATGCAAAGGTCTAAACTTGGTATATTTAACAATTATTCCTCGAGCCCGAGTGGGCTCTGAGTCAATAGCCCATGAATGAGGCCGAAGGCGGAATGAGCTATTGACTCAGAGGTCATGAGGGCGAGAGGAATAATTGTTTTAGTAAAATCAAACTAGTTGAATGGTCAAAAATATCGAGACTAAAAAAAGTTTAGCTAGTTAAAGCTAGCCTTTAATCCTTTTTTGCCGCCAAAAAGCCCGCGCTTTTCGCTACTAGTGGGCTATAACATATAGCCAGGCTCCTGATGTAGCCTAGTAGTAGCTCAACCAATCAGAACGTAGCATTGATAATAGACCACAAGCAAGAGAGAATGAGCTAAGAGAGCGAATCCCTGTGCCCCACGATAATTTTTTAAAATCTATTTAAAGTTCTCGCGCGTGCTGCGAAGGTTATTTTTGTCTGTTGTTTCCGTGACCCGCACGGTCTACTTTCACGTGAACGTGACATGTTTCGCCGCAAACATTTGCAGTTTGACAGCCATTATAGTTATTAGCGCCAGGAGCTGATACTAATCGGCTACTGTTGTTCACATGTTTTTGATCAGCGCTCTCCGCTCATGATTTAGGAATGAATTTCATTTACAATGGGATTGCAGTATTGGAGTCAACATTTCACTTTGAGATTAAAGATTGAGATTTTCTAACGGCTGGTAGCCTCATTTAAAGTAACGAATATTGAATTCTGACACACTGTGAAAGCCAGAGGAAAAGGTTATCACGCGCGAAACACGAAACCTTCAATGAGTGGCTGGCTTCAACTGTTTAAGCAAATGTGCGAGATATTTTTTCTCTTTTTCCAGGAATATTTTTCGTTCAGAAACAGTACATTTGCTTTTAAGAATTATTCTTGAGAGTTTCTTCTGAACGTCTAATACTTGCGATGAATATTTTGCTTTGCAAACACAAATCAGGTCAGATGCTTCAAGCTGTTAAAAAGTCGCTAATTATAAACTGGATGCCGGAGAGTTTTGATGCGCGGTTTCCGGTTTCGGTCAATTTTTTTGTAGTGAGCGGTGTACCCAAATTTGTCTAGCGTCCTCTCAAAATTCAAATGTTTTGGCGGCCAAACATTCATGTTTGAACCCACTTTGAACTTATTTTCTCGTTACGTGTCCACGGTTGAATCCAAACGACGGTATCACAGCTCGCGGGCGAGCGTGGATGTCGCCGGAAGAGACAGTTGTCGTTTTTTGTGATAAGCAGTTTTCGCAGAGTCGGAACCTGCTTTTTTTGCGGCGAACTCCCACAAACCTGGACCGCTTTGCTCTTCGTCAGCTAGTCTGGCCAGATTATTCCACGTATAAATCTTTTGACTCGTCGCCGAAAGTAATACCAAGTTTGCACGTCACATCGCTTGCTGTGCGTGATCGGCAGTGAAATGAATTACCCGCCAAGTTTAACTCTAACCGACCAATAAGGTGGCGTCCTTAAAATAACCACGCAGTATGACACAGAGCCAAGAATAGATTGAAAATAATTTTCATTGGAAGAGGGTCATGTATGGGGATTCGCCCTCTTAGATCATTCTCTCTTGACCACAAGTTGGATTTTACTAAGAAAAGGGCTACCATTTGTCAATAGAGGGTATACGAAAGGGGTGCCTGTTCTGTTAAAAACGGTGTATAAAAGGGTAAGGGTTTGGACCTTGTGGCAGAGCCTTCCCATAAAAAAAAAAGTTTCTTGAGTATCCTCCGGGTAAAAAGCACACTATACTAGCTAGCTAAACGTCAAAAGGTTCCACTCGAGACAACAATATCGGTGGTGGTGATGATATAATGGATCTCTCATTTGTAGAGTTGCTTCTTCCCCAACTGGCCAAGTTCGGTGCAGGGTTTCTTTCCTGTATGTTCAGGTATATTTCCATGCACTTTTTCATTTTCCTCGTTTGATTTCCTAGTCGTTGAATTGCAAGCAAGTTACCTATGACTCTCAGCGAATGCTAAAGCTTTGTCAACTATCAATTTTGTGAGTTTCTTGGTTCGAAAAGAAAATCATCAGCTGTTTCGGTGTTTCAGTGTTTCGTTTCGCTATTTCGTGGTTTAGTAATGTCCAATAAGAAGCAAAAACCATGGCCTAACGGAAATACAATAATTTTACTTCCTTGATTAATCAAAGGAGAAAACTTGGCAGACATTTGCGTTTGAGATCGCACAACTTTCTATTCCCGAGAAAGTCTCCGACAATAGCTATATCACCTAATTCTTTCAATATCGTACGTGTTTCTCTTAATTCTCTTTTAAGCTCAAGTTATGATTCGAGCCGCATACCTTGATGCCACTACTTGTGTTAGTTTCTATGGACTTGAAGTGGCTCACAACAAACGCCACCAAATAAGTACTCATCTTCACTGACTCTTTAAAATGATCAGCGTATAAATCTTCTCCAATTTTAACCTGGAATGGAGAGATAATACACAAGTTGTTAAGTTACAATGTTAAATGTTGGATTTTTGTTCACAAGATTTCATTAAATACCACTTATTAACCGAAAGTGAGGTCATTACAGGGAAATCTCAGACTGAGGCCTTAATGTTTCATGGCCGGTCAAAGTCTTAGATTTCTCTGTAATAGCCGAACGGACGAGGTGAATAAGGTATTTAGTAGTATACATGGCCTGTTAGTGCCACAGTACACCCGATAGGGTTATTTTTAGACGTCAATTTCAGACTGTTTTGGCATCAAACGAGTTATGCAGAGAACGCACGGTTTCAAGTGAGTCGATTCCGTGGATTTAGTTCGCGGAATGACGGCTTAGTGAAGATATTGAGATGTTTGCGAGATGTTTAATTTGACTATGCTAATGTCCTCTTTTATTTCTTTAGTATTTTGCTCTAATAAAAGGTGGTTTTTTTTTTTTTTTTTACTTTAATAACATGACCCGTTAATACGGACACTTTCTATGTCTACTTCAGAGTCCGTATTAGCGAGGTTTGATTAGCTTCCTCCTCAATTTTAATGCCCTCTCACCACTAGCACCACTACATAGTTGCATTGGCTTCCATGAACCAATATCACAGTTCTAACCTCTCCACCGCCACCGCTACCATCCCCTTTATCATATTTCCATTGTTTTACTCCACCACCACCATTACTTTGCTTAGTTCTACCGATTGCCTCAAGCAGAAGCACCATCATTAATAACCGTAGCGACAGAGGGTGGATTAGAAAGAACTGCGCATAACCAGCCAAAATCAAATATTTCTCACAAAGCCAAATAACAGCCCAAGCTATAACTTAAGATCTAAATCAGGTTTAGTTTTATACCAAAGTCAGGAACGCAAAGACGTCATACTAACTCGTTTATGGCAAGAGCTGCAAGACTTACTCCTCCTTTTATGATCTGTATATTTTTAACCCAACTAGTGGTCTATTATCGATGCTGCCTTCTGATTGGTTGAGATACAACTAGGCTATGTGTTATAGCCCACTAGTAGCGAAAAGCGCCGGCTTTGGAAACAAAACAGTGGCGGCTGAATCGCGTTTTGCTAGCTCAAGTTGTTTTGTCTGGGTATTTTTAACCAACACGTTGGATTTTACTAAAACAATTATTCCTCTCGTCCTCGTGGCCTCCGAGTCAATAGCCCGTTCGGCCTTCGGCCTCATGGGCTATTGACTCAGAGTCCCTTCGGGCTCGATCAATAATAATTGTTAATTAACTTTATTATTATTGTAAATCCAAAGTATATATGTTATTTTTAAAGATGGATAAATAAGGATTATTATTATTAACATTCGAGTTCCTTAGCTGATATCCCTCTGCCATCTCCACATTTCTATTTTTGTCTCCACCACCTTGTTGCAAAACATTACCACCACCACATTTAGAGTTCTATGGGGGTTGTGGTGGTGGAAGTGGTGGTGGTGATGGTGTTAGTAGTGGTGGTGGTGATTCAGAAAGGCATTAAAACTGAGTAGGGGAATAAATTTAATTTTGCCTAGTCCAGCTACGGAAAGCTATACATTGATTCCCATTAATTTTCGTCTGGCTACGGCACGGAGTTTTAGAACGATGATGCCGAAATTTAGAAGATATATCTGGACGATTTTTTGAAAACCAATCCAATGAAATTTGTAGTCATTTGAGTGAAAAAGCGTCAAAAGGCAATAGCTACTTGGAGATAAAACTGTTCGACACAAAAGGTCCATTGGGCGATAACGTTATCAACAATCTGGCTAGAAATATATATTCAATTTTACCTTAAAAGAAGTTTACTGTTAATCTTTCCTATGAGATACGTATACATGTAGGTGAGTACTCACCGTTTTATATTTAGGCATATTAGAAAGAGCGTTGTATTGCCCCTCTCTTATAATGGTCACTGTAAACGTAGCCTTCATCGCAGGCTCGTCAAAGCAGGGGAAAGCCCGTCGGGCAAAAATGGGCTCAAAAACCGAGACAGCAAGGTATCTGAAATAAAATAACTCCGTTTCAATTGATCAAGTAATTTAGAACACCTTTAACAGAAGCTGCAAAAATAAAGAAAAATTATTTATGGAAACACCCAACGCCTCAGTTCTGGGCTACTGGGTAGTAATTAACAATGTCCTTTTTTCAGCTGAGATGGCCGAAACGGGATTAATGACTGGGCATGGCACAGGAAGGCCAGTAAATGTGATACGCGACGGGTAACCAGTGCAGGGCTCTTAGCACTGGTGTAATGTGACAGAATTTGCTTTCTTCGAACACGAGACGTGCAGGAGAGTTCTGAACTCCTTGAAGTTTCTGAATTTGATACGCCGGCAACCCTTAAAGTAGGCTAGCTATTGCAATAGTCAGTGCGGCTAGAAATAAAAACGTCTGACCGAAAACAATGACTGGTTTCTGTCGCAGTATTAAAGCAGGTTTAATGCAGGAAAGTTCATTCTTTTGAGTTTGTGCTTTTATGGTGCCTCAAGAAGACTAGTTATTGAGCGGGAGAGGAAAAAACGCGGAGCCCTGATCCATGAAGTACCCTATAGAGGTAACCCTAAAAACATTTAATGGTTAGATAACATACTTTTCATAATTATTGATGACAACATGATCAACGTTTTTAATTTCAATACGTGATTGCACTGGCAAAAATTAACTGAACCAGTTAATGAGCTTATACAACTACACGAGAAGATGACCTTTCAATCAGTGGCACAGGCGGTTTGAAAGACAAAAATCAGGCCTTGTCATTTCTCTCATGTATTCAACAGGCTCAAAACGCCGCACCATCACATCTCTATCATAGCGCAATAAGCACATACCGACGATACCGACAGGATTCAGGATTGTTTGTCAGATGAACCTATTAGACATAGTAGTATGGTTCCATTGAGTCTTCAGTAGCATATTGGTTACAGTATCTGGACTCAGTAGTTACAGTTCGACTTCTTCTGGGAATACTCCGATTTTTTCTTCCAAGCCGGTTTGTGTGACTGACTGATTGAAAAATCAACTTTTCGATCATTATTGTGGTCATAAGCCGTTAAGTCACTTTGTAAACTTGTTCTTCTCGTTAACCACTTGATTGTAATTTTTAGCCTTTAATTTTGAACTAATGTGTATTTGTTTTACTGTTTCTAATGTAATACATATGTGCTCACATAAAAAATAAATAAATTTAGTATATACTAAAACAGTGGATAGTGTTTTTCGCGCGCTCTGATTGGCCACTAAATCAGTGAACATCCTGCACTATTCACCGATTCAACTCCGGTTCCAGTCCGAGCGAGCTACTCCAAGCTCGCGTAAGTTGCGACCAAAATGCCTTACCCGTTTGCTGCTGTAACAAACAACGAAATTTCGCAATTAATCAAGCAAGCTGTTCCCGAAATACACGAAGAAGATGAATTTTCGGTTTTTAAGTTTTAACAGGTAAAGCTTTTTGTCTTTTTGACTTGAATTTATCGATAAAACCGGTGAAAAAGTTTTTTGTTTACAAATGCAAATTAAGCTGAAGTCTTGTGTTACTTTATTTAGTTGGCTTGTTCATAAATAAGCTTAAAACTAAATTTAATAATCTTTTTTACAGAATGACTTTAAATACAAAAAAATTCACAACTCCTTTTGAAGAAATTTCCTCGCAAGAGCTAAACAAATGCCTTCAAAAGTTTTATTTGTCGGCAAGAAAAAGCGACGACCCGGGGGCCGTTCGGTTATTGTGCGCCAAAATTGTAATCGTTGGCAACAGTAAATGAGTTAAAAAATCACCATTTTGGCGCTCAATTATCTCACTGTTTTAGTTATACTAAAACAATTATTCACCTCAGTGTCGGTGGCTAGTGGTGGATGCTCAGCCTCATTCATTAATTGTTAAATAATAAACATGCATTATCAAACGCAGAAAAGAAAGGACCAAATAACTGTTGGTAGTTTACTGCTGTATTGACTTGAAAAATGAAAGCGGAAAAATGTTTTTTAAAGAAGCTTGGTTGATGTTTTATTAAGAACCAATTATGATGTATGAGTAGCTTTGTGACAATTAGTCTTGTTACGGCTTCTGATTATGATCAGCGATCACTAAGGATTTTATCTTAGCTAAGGTAAGCCATTGGTATATTGTATTTGTCCGTCTTCTTAGGCTGCATCAGTGAATTTGGCTACCTCTTCCTTTAGCCTCTATCTGCCTGGAGTGTTTTTTTTTTGTTGTTGTTCTTTTGTTTTGTTTTTTCATTTTTCATATCATTTGTCATAGGTTTTTCATCCCACGAACAGATGTAAAATTCAATAATGGTGAGGGCATAAGTATCTCAATGATACGCTTCACGAGAACGGGATTCCACTGTAGTGAGATAAATCAAACACTTTACTAACGACGCTTCACTCACCTTTTTTTGCCATTTTCTGCAGTGGAGGAGCTTCTATAAAACCCATACGGAGTATCCTTTAGGGGATAATTGAATTCAATGTGAATCATGTAAGTTTGTCCTGGGATAAGTTCCTCGTTTACTTTAATAAGAAACATTTCAAGAGTCTTATCACTCATCGTTCCTACGACGTTCAATTCTCTATCTTGCTGTCCTTTCTTTAACCTTTTAATTAGTTCTTCATCTCGCACATCATCAGAAACATCTACATCTTGTTGTCTTTTCTCAAAGACTGCTGTATTCGTGACATTCATGTCTCTGAGATGAAGAATAATATTAGCTGTTTGCTTTGCACACTTCACTGTTATACCAACTGTTCCCTTTACATAGAATAATTTTAAGTCCGTGTCCAATCTGATGTTGTAATTCAAAGGAAATAAAGTCTGCGGAAGTCTTATGCTTTCCCATGGAAATTTTCTTTCCTCCTTGATGATGATATCGAGGCGATCAATCCTGTCCTCTCCCCCGGTCACTAAACTTCCCATTAAAAGAAAGTAAAGAAGGAAGCGTAGTAACTGACGAAGGCCCGTAGCATACATATCAAACGACGGAGCAACGAACCGTGTTCATCAAAACCTTGAGTGTAAATGAATAATTCCCAAGCTCCACGTGTTACAAAAACTGGAGCATTGGATGATAGTTCAGTGCTAGAGTTTTAATTGGCTTAGCAACCATACTACAGTGGACCCCCTTAATACGGTCACCAATAGGCCAAAAAAAATGTTGCCCAGTCTAAAAATTTATTTTCCTTGCGGTGAAGTCAACGCATAATGGTCACGTCTGGTTTCACTTATTGAACCAAGAACAACTAGCTATGGTCTAACGATTGAGAATTACTATTTTTCTTTCTTTCTTTCCTTTGTTGTTGTTGTTGTTGTTGTTGTTTTTTTTTTTTTGAATGCGCTGCCTAACTTTCTTTCCACTAGCAATTTTGTAGAGTTTATTTAAGAGGGTCAGGCTTATTTTTATTTGCTTTCATGTAAGTTTTTCCTTCTGTAAGGTTGAATGACCATCTAGTGATATACAGATATATTTGTACAAACTAGTTTCTTCAAGTGTAAACATGTGTTATTTCACAAGTAATATGATCGTCCGAGAGAACGTAGTCCTGAACAGCACTGTTGTTGTTGACAATGACTGACGTTTCGACAACCTGTGCGGTAGTCATCTTCAGAGTCAAAGTGAGTTGTATCAGGTCAGTTCCTGATGGTATTATACTCTGGCAAGAGCCATAATAGGACAGAGAGGGAGTCTCCCAGCCACGCCTTTAGGATATCTTAATTTCAAAAACTATGCGGACTATGCGGAAACAGTTTCCGGTAAACTGGTTGACTTCCGGAAGATCCAGCCCGCCAAAGCGAGGCGGGGTCAACAAATGAAAAAAATGGCTGCCTAAGTGGAGGGTGTGTACTTGATAAATTGTCCTCCTTCAACGAAGAACCTACCATAGAAACTGGTTAAAACTTCTACACAAACGGATCCTTTACAAGAAACGGTAGAAATACAGTTAAAGCGACCGCGTGGACCATTGTTTTTGTTGGAACAGCTGGAAAGAGGACAAGTAGCATTGCGGCCGGGATAAGCGTTGAACACAAAATGCCGACCGTACAAGCGACCCTGTGGACGTATTTTCTGTTGAAAGTGGAAGGAAAAAAACGTATAAAGGTTTCGAGTATTTTTCTCAAGGACATGACCAGGAATCATGTGGAAAACATCTTTTCCTGCTTTGACTGATATTTTGTACCGTGCTTCACATTGGACAATTAACAATTAAGCGCTCTAATATTCTTGAACACGAGGTGAATAGAAGCGGAATATTCGCGGCGAGGTTAATATTCCTAAAGCCACTATTCACCAATATTAAAAATCAGTAAGGAGACCATTTAAGTTCAATTTAATTGACAGTTTTGACGGATAAATTCATGTGTGAAAATCGGTATGTGCAAAAGCTTGATCTTTACAGAATTTTCAAACATTGCAAATCAAATCGCAGTTAAAAAATCCTTTCGCAAACAATGATCTAATGGGTTATGTGGAATCGCCAGAACTTTAAATTCTGCTTCCCAGCCTGTGAAGAAAAGAAGAGCTTTGTTTTCATCTGTCGACTCGCCAAGTCAGGGAAAAAGGTTTCTTCTTCAGCTTGTGTTGTTCTTAATAAGTGCAGACAATGGTGACCCAGTTGCTCGAGGTAAGGCGCCGTTTCTCTGTAGTTTTCTTGACGTTGAATTTGAAATCTCGAAATTTCGTAAAGATTTGCTTTTATATTTTTTGTCATAAGTTGAATTTGATTTCTGGGGAAAATTATTCGCCTTTGAAGGAAACGTTGAGTTTACAAAACCACCTCTTCTATTCAATTTAAAAAAAAATCAATTTTCTACATTGTATGGTGAAACCAGTATTATGCAGACCTCATATTAAGCAGACACCCTGTATTCAGCAGTAGAATAGCTCAAAATGTGGTAAAACGTTTCTTTCCATAATTTGAGAAAAACAAACCCTGTATTTAGTAGATATCTCTAATAAGCAGAAAGCAGAAAAGTTTGTGGGGATGTCCGCCTAATTCTAATTACACAGGGTTTTTTTCTTATTTATAACAACCTTATATGCATTGAAATAGATGGTAAAAAGAAGGATGAGTGAGGGTGTAAAGAGAGAAGAACTGAGTCCTTATACCAGGCTGGCTCCCTCCCTGAAGATGTAATATCAAATACAACATGTAAAGGTTTCATAAAACTGGTACATCATTTTTATGTTGAATGTCTTTTAGACTGTGAGCAGTCTCTCTTCAGCCCGAAATTCTGTAAGCGAGAGTATTTGAGCAGCGAAGTCATTTATGGTAGTCTGTAGAATACGTGATAGCACATGTCGCTGAGTACCAGTCGATTTGATGTTTCCTCTGTAAATGGTGCTCAGCAATGTGATTGCTGACGTCACCATTTCTCTTCGCTCGTTTGTGTTCGGTCAGTCGCGTGCTAAGGTTTCTGCCGGTTTTATCAATTTAATTAGCCTGCTGGCAGTCGCAGCATTTGATCTTGTATACTGCTCCCTGTCTGTCCTCCGGTTTGTCTTTGTCCTTGACATTAGTAAATTAGTCGTCGTAAAGTGGTTATCGGTTTGTTTATAACAAGTATATTGCAAGGTTCAAGTATACGTGCAATAATTTCAGAGATTCCTGTGATGTACTTTTATAGTCGTTGTCGTAACAGGGCCAGATCAGGGTTGACGTTGGTCGAGTGTTGGAATGAGTTTTACTGTGAGTGTTCCATCTAACAAAGTCCGTGTTTGTAGTTATTTTTACTAAAAACGTTGTTTAGGTAGTTAATCTTATGAAATGACTCCTGGGTTCAAACATTTCACAATAATGTGTTATTGTAATGTATTTAATGTGTTTTATGTATTTTTCCTTGACGTTACTAGCTTCTGCAAGGAAATCTAAAATTCGAGAGTAAATAAAGTTTATGATGTACATGTATGTATGGTGATTTGAAAGCAGAATTGTATCGCTAATGCGTAAGAATAAAGCACTGTACTCTGTGGTGCTTAAAGTAATTGTAAGAAAAGCAAAAACAGTAGAGTTTGAAAAAATAAAACCAGATTCAAAAAAAAAAAACCAGTTTCAAAAATGAAACTGATTTGAAAATTGAACCGCAACATAGACAAGCAGGAGGAACGGGAAAATGACCTATGAAAACAAAACAGAGAACATGGAGATGAAGTTACTGATAGCGCTTGGGTTCTAGTTAGGTAGTTTCGTTCCCATTGTTCATTTTCCCTTTCCCCGTGCTCTACCCTGCGAATACAGTCGTTTCTCCTTGCTCCTTGCCGTTAATGTCGTTTCGCCAGGAGAAACGTTTTCTAAACTCAGCGACAGAAATTCCATGCTGATGACGTCCGGAATCTGGTCAGGAGCTCTGATTGGTCGACGTAGTAGTTATATTGTTTTACCTCTTGCATATGAACGACAGACAAAAGACAAAAGGCCACAAAGGTCAAATTTCATAATAAAATTCTAACGTGACTCCAAGGATTTAAACTCCATTGTTTCGCAATTCCCAGAAGAGACTTAAGCACAAAGAGAACCAAACCAAATATAGAAAAAAAGACCAGAAAGCCTCGGAGTCACGGTAGATTGTGGGCTATTCCTGAAAGCTGGTAAAGTTGCTGGGTAACCAGTCCAGGATGAACTGTCATTCGATTGGTTAAAGATATCCAAGCGTATAACAACAGAGTCAAGTGAAAAAAATGAGCTTTATTATCACTGAGTGTCAATATATTTAACAGGATATTACTAACTGGGGACACTAGACGGGACCATTGTTTAATGTGTTTATCCGAGCCATGCCAAGGTTCAGCCGTTTACAGAGCAAAGGAAGTACATACGTTCATTTCTCAAATATTTTAAGACCCTGAGTATGGGTCCTCCATCGCTGGGAATCGAACCTACGACCTCTCGCTCTGCAGTTAGGCGCTCTTTCGACGTAGCTTACCTTGTTGCCGCTACCAATACAGCACCGTCAGTAATACCGGCTCCCTTAGTTACCGGTACCCTAGAATACCAGCAATTTCATTCATTCGTTCATTCAATTTCTTTTACTATTAGCTTGTTTGAGGGTAATGCTAGTAGTAGCTTTGTCTCCGGTTTCTTTTTTTCGGCAGAAGCTTGTAGCAAGATTTGCGTTTTTCTAGACCCGTTATTTTTATCAAACAATTGTTCGGCTCCTGTTAGGTATGAGATGATTAAAGCCAGCTGGACTTTACGCGCTTCGTTGGCTGTGTGCTGTTTCAAATCCAACGCGTACTTGTACAGGGTCTGAAAGGAATTAAATTCCTGGGATCGGGAATTTGCCGAAAGTACAGAATAATATTCGAGAAAAGTTAACGGGATACAGGATTTGACTGCTACCTGGGAAGCGGATTTTCGCCAAAATTTGAGCACGGGATGGGGAAAGGAAACGGTATTCGGGATAAATCGATGACAGAAGTTCGGGAGGCGGGAAACGCGTGAAAAAGGAGCGGGAATGCGTGTAGTATCGGGATCTCGCCTTTCAGATCCTTTGTTGAATATCTTCACCTTTTCTCCACCCTATTTTGTTAAGCAAATGATGCGCGAACGAAATGACACAGCGTCATGATCATCGTTGCTTTCTGAGAGCTCGGTCTAGAAAGAGAAAGTCGATTTTTAATTTTTTTTATCTCTATTACTCCAGAAGGAAAAATCCATGAAAGGAAGTGAAATACTCCCTAAAAAAACAACCAACCCGATCTGCAAGGGAGAGCTAAGCTTCATTTGATATCATACTCAAAGCCCAATAGGTCTTTGCACTAATGACGTCACAAATTTCTGGTCCCTGTTGTGACTCAGACACTGAACCTGACCAGTATAGAGTTTTGTATGGGAAAGTCACGTTCGCCAACAGTTTCGATAATTTATGTCCTGAAAATAATCAACGTGTGCCAAGACAACGTTGGAAAAAAACTGTACAGATGAGTGATATTATTTCTCATGCGGTGTCATTACTGTGGGTAAAATTATGTTACAGCATTTTACTAAGAAATGTATACAGAGCAGGGCTTCAAAGCTGTTAATAAAACAGTGCATTTGGTTAAATTTATAGGCTAAGGTTACTCAATTTTTTGCCTGTGCTTATATTATGCTACTTAGTATCGTTCCTACGTACCTGGCCACACAACAACAGAACAAACTTATACAAATTTCCGGTTTGTGCTAATGTTGGGGTACTTTTCAGCTTAGAAATTCTGCCACAGGCTAGCGAGAAGCACATACAAGCCCGATTATCTCTTTTATTAGCGATTTCGGTTTTGGAGTATTACACAGTGTCATGTTTCTCTAACTAAGACAAAGCTAAGGATTCGATTTCAGTAGCCTTATTTGATCAGGTCGCTTTATCTTCTGATTTTAACCGTTTGTTTGAGTTACCTAGACCAGGTTTTTCTCCCTATTGCAGTAATGCCTTTTATACATTAGAATAAAGCTCAAAAAGCATTTTAAAAACGCTCAGTGCGAATTTTATGAACAATTTTCATGTCGGAAACGAATATTACTCATACAAAGCCTTTAAGTAGAATGCAAAGTTTGTCTGAGTCACGCAGGGGGTCTAAGGTGACAAAACCTATTTTTAGAAATACTGCAAAGCGCTATATCAGCATATCTTATCGCTATATCACTGGCAGCCCAAGCTAGATAGCCTCCTACGCAGGCCTTTTTAGGGGAGCTCGTATTTCGTCCCTCCCCACAAACGGCGTTTGTGGGGAGGGATGAAACACAAGCTCCCCTAAAAAGGCCTGCGTGGGAGGCTATAAGCTAGAGAGCTTCGTCATTGTTGCGCAACCTTCATAATATAAAGTTTAAATGAGGAATTAAATAATTGTTTCTCAAACCTACAAAATGAAAGAGACTTAAATTGAAAACGACCCTCATGATTCAAGCTGTGTGCTTCGTCTTGTGTGGTCCCGAGATGATTTATGGCAATTTCAGTTACGGGTTTTTGTGGAATCGTTTTGCTACTCTCTGATATATAACTACATCAAACCAGTTTTACCTAACCCATAAAAGAACCACCGAGAAAGAAGAAACAAACAAATTACGTATAAAAAAAATATTTATTCCAGTCTCATTTGTAGGTTTCAGAAACAATCGTTTTCCCCCTTAGAAATTGTTATATCTTGAAGGCTATTGCATCAGTTAGGTAAAGTAAAGACTTTATTTCAAGAGGGTTAACACTAAATTAAGCCAAAGCTTATAAACTTGTGGCTCTCTATAATACTATAATTAAATTATAAAGAATACTAATCATACTATACAAGCCTAGAGTTATGATGAAACAATAACTTCCAAATTCCTAACTCTTAATAGAACTGACTTTTCTCGACTTTTTTCGGTACTATATATACTATAGAAAGGTCTTTGATCATGAGTTTTAAACGTGTCGTTTTAACCAAGCGGTCACTTCGTCCTCATGTTCACTAAGCCACATGATATTGGCTCGAATCTGTTCCATTCCCATCTGAACCTGTCGATACGCAGACGCCGTAGACGGGTAATCCTTGAAAAATACCATAAACTAAGAGAAAAAATAGGTAATAAATCAATGTACTCTTCTCTTTGTTTGAACACCAAATTATAAAGTAAGAGTGTTACAGGATAGTTATAGGACAGCAATATTAAACCTTGTTTATGCCTTCCCGTTAATAATATGCATAACTGCTCTCCTCCATGCTAACCACCACCTCCACCACCACCACATTTTCTATTGCTGAAAAAAAAAGTTGAGTGTAGGGTCGATCTGGGGTCGATGTACGGTCGATGCGGGGTCGATGTAGGGTCGATGTAGGGTGGATAGGGTCATAGTGGTGGAGGGGAAAAAATCGAAAAAACTGAGGGAAGGAGGGGGAGGGGTTAGTAAAACATTGTACTAAGTGTAAAAGAGCTAGCTTGCTTTTTTTTCACTATGTTAATAGATTCCTTTTAAATCGTTGAGTATTTTACTCTTTTTGTACTTATTAAAGGATCATAAAGTTGATTTCTTTTTGCTTAAGAAGCGTGTCTGGTTTTATTGCGAGCATTTATTAGTCGCCTGTTTCAATTTATCCTTCTTACTTTTTTCATTTTATTGTTTTGTGTTTTTCCAACAATAAGTCAAGACTGTCCCTTGGGTCTAGCTGTAGGGCCAATTAGTATGCAAATGTTGGAACTGTTCCTTAACTCGCATAATCAGAACTGACTTGAACGGAGCATGAAACAAGCAAACTCGGACGAATAATTTTCCTGGCAAAAGGATTGCAAGAAAGATAGCGCGTTCAAAATTAGTCCGCCTTTATTGTGAGCACATAATAGACTTTTTATTAACCATTAAGGGTTAGAAAAGAACAGGCAAGCCAATGGGCTAAGCTTTTGCTTCTGTCAGTGAAAAGTACAGTTGTTAACATATAAACGACTATCCAATTATGAGTATGCAGGAAGGCTCTCTTTAGTATGGAGGAAGGCAGTTATGCATATTAATAAAGGGAAGGCATACGGAAGGCAGGGGAAGGCATCAACAAGGTTTAATTTTTCTGACCTATAACTACCGTTAAATTGAAAATCAAGAGGAGCCCATTGATCAATGCATGGTTCAACCCCTCCTGTTGCTTTTTGTTGCCCGCTGTACCGTAACATGAACTGCACATTCATATTATTATTTATATTATTATCATTTTTCATAAAGAGTCTATTTAGTCGTCCTGTTATACAGATAAATGTGCTGAAAAATATACTTCAGTAACCCATTCGTCACGTGCGCCTCACGTGTTCACACCCTGATTATTATTGTTTCTTGCCAATACAATTCTTACTTCTTTGAGTTGTGCTTGTGTGTTGCAATTGACCATAAGCTTAGTAATCAAATTTGACCATAAATCAGATCCACGACTGTACCTAAAAGAAAAAAAAATATAATGTACTATTAAAAGGGCATTAAACTAACATGACACACCATTCAAATGATCTGTCTGACAAGCTAGATCAGGAAAGAATTCTGAAGAGAAATTCGCCGACTTTTTCCTAGTTGGAATGATTAATCGATTAAGTACAGTAATGAAACGTCAATTAATTTAAATGCAAGAATACTCAAAGGCTTTTAACATCTGTTTCACATAATAAAACGTTTAAAAATCACGTAAAACCAATTTTAAGACAATTGTGCGACAAGGTCTCAACATGAACCAGAAGTCAACAAAGAGCCATGTCAGTTTCAACTCCGCAGGCAGTCTGTTCCACAAGCTTGCAACACTAATACTAAATGAGCGTCGTCCGTCTGAATGTTTTATTCCAGGTTAACTTTAAATTTCGTTTAGTTTCTTGTTTAGCCGCTATGTGCTGATCAGAGTAGCGTAGTACAAACAACCGATAATGAGAGATGGTGCGTCAACGGGCGCTTACACGATGTTAAAAGCAACGGATAAATTTAAAATCGTCACCACAAAAAGTGGTCGCGGTAGCTTATGAAAAGTGGTCGTGTAAGGGAGGTTTGATTTGGAAAGCTTTGGTATTTTGGATAGGTCGTCACACAAGGAGGTTCGACTGCTTTTTCATCAGTTGTTTTGGAGTATCAAAAAGTGTTTGATGGCTTTGCTCAGAGGCCATACCCAAAATACTCAGTTCAATGATATCTTTTCCTTGTTTCTTGTTTTCTTCTAGTAAGCGAAAAATAGGTATTCATGTAGTCTAAACAATGTTATGAAACTAAAAGCTAAGAAAGATGGTGTTCTTTTTATTATTTAAAGTTGTAATTACGTGACAAACCAGCAATACTTTCATACTTTCTGTAAAGAATTTTCCAGTTATTACGCACAAAGTCCCAGGCCATTCTCCATGTTCTAGGGTCAGAGGCCAAGTCAGATATTACCACGAGGGTGTCCTGTGGACGTATTTTGTCCTTATCCAATGAATAGTTAAGACACCTAGATGCAGAGAGACAAATCAAGATATATTTGAGAAAAAAAGGATTCGTGCAACAAAAATAGACCAAAAAAATTTAAGGCCAGAAATAATTCGAAATAGCTCAGAATTAGAAATAGCTCTGACCAAGCATGTTGAATTTCCCACTTCAACCACCCCCTCCTCCCACACACACACCCACCAAGCCCTCCCCCTAAAAAACTAAATAAATAAAAACGAGATCAAAGATTTTCAAGCCTAATTTAGAAAAGTCGAGAGAGAGAGAGAGATAGCTAATTCTCTCTTGGCTATACTTTAACGTAACCAACATTTGCTTACAAAAATCAAGAGAAATGTCACCTTTCAATCATTTCGGGAACCAAAGTATACGACAAAGCAGATAACAGAATCTCCTTTTCTGAAGCAATATTTGTTGACTTATACTTGTCATAAACTTGATTCCATTCCCTCACACCACCCTCACGGACACCGATAGAATATACCACGGCACGGAGATTTGATGTTATGCTATAAAAAAGAGAAAACGGAATAAATGAAGCTCAGTTATTTATGTAAGAACTCGCTTCTCAAACTCACAACAAGACCACGTCATTTGTATGCCCAGAAAGCTATCAGAAGCTTTAGGAGTTAGAAGAGAATTTTTGGAGCTTAACTGTTTTGGGACGTCAAAACGTGTTGTTAATCGTATTTACAATGTTTCCATTCATACGACAGTCGAATTTACGCACTTCGTTCATCCAGCGGTGATCTTCGGATATGTAGTACCGTTTGAAGCGGAGGTAGCGTGGCTGAGCGGTTGGAGCGCTGGACTTGTAATTCGGAGGTCCCGAGTTCAAGTCCCTCCCTGACCGCTAGCTGGATTTGTTCACGGTAGTCCCGAGTTCAAATCCTCGCCCACGCTTGTAAAGTAGCCACTGCTTGTTCTCCTCCTTCCTGTTAAGATCTTTAACCATGTTATCATAGTTATATGTTCCATATAAATCATAATGCTCATTATCCCTAAAAAGCCCCATAAGGAGAAAGAATAATTAAAGTATTTATAATTCTGTAGCTTTTGGTGTACCAGGTAACTTAGTCCAGAAATTGAGCAATCCTATCCTATGTGTAAACCTGGGATATTTTTCTCTATGTTTGGTTCTTTTCTTTTTGTCAGTTAGCTTTATTATACGTACAAGTGTCCCTCCATGGCGAGTTGAAACATCCTCTTGACTCTGGAAATAACTGCTTTATCTGAACAATCACAAGCCGTGAGAAAAATATATGGCCGCAGAAGTCTGCAAAGGATGGCAATTATATCACTATAAAAGGATCTTAAAATAACTAGAGAACCTGCCTAAACGATTAGTCCAACTAAAAATAGCACGTGACCTTATTTCGATGAGAATCCACCAATTTTTATCCATGAGATTAAGAGAAAAGGCTATGGCTGCGTCATCGGCGTTAATATATTCTTGCACAAGCAAATAAGGTTCCTGAGCAAAAAAGGGTAATTCGGCCCCTACTATACCACTCATTATCTAGCAGCCTTGCAGCTTTTTAGTAAACTAGCAGGTATTTTACTGCACATTCTGTCAAACGTAAGATGGACCACGAAGAGGTGACGTATTTGCATCATCATGTGTCAAGTCAACTTCAGTCTTCTTTCAACTACATTAAAACGCAGTTATAATTATCTATAACTGTGGGGATTTAACCCCCTTTTTATTTTTTCAGTGATTAGTGATAATTATAGTTATTTTTCATGTATTAAATGTATTGAATGAATGTATTTTTGTAGCTAAGAAACTGAAACTGTATTTACTCTCAATATACTTAAGCCATCAGGGAATGTATGGCGTACAGACCTAGCAAGGTTTTTTCTTACTTGTCTAAGTGTGATCCCTCGTCATCCCATCCCAGTCGCTTTATAGTTGGATCAAGTTGCTGCAACATGTAGCTCTAAGGAAACAAAAGGAGGCGACCCCCAAATATATATTAGGAGGGGTACCAGACTGTACCGAATTGAACCACTGTGTATACCGTAGGTATTGGAAAATAACTAGCAGGGAGCAGAAGGGTTCATAACACATAGTAAATACAATTATTTGTCGCGTCCAATTTTTAAATAAACGCAGCCCAAAAGTGTCTGCCCCTGATACAAACAGACTGGCTAAACAGACTTGAACATTCGCCCAAGCGACTAAAGACCTGGGCTGCTCGACTGCATGCGTAATGGACAGTGCAATTTTGGCTACAGCTTCTCAGTATATAATTGGTAAGATTAAAAACTCTTTGATTAGATAAAATAGCTTTGAAGATATTTATATCGAATTCAAGAAAACTGAGCTGGCAGAACTCGCATGCCCATTACGCATGTGGGGAAGCAGAGATAAATCTTAAACCAAACCGATTCAACTTTCAAATAATAAAAATTCATTAATGGAATCTTGGGGGGGGGGTATGCTTGACCTAGGTTGACTCTCTTTAACTAAATTATAACTACAGACAAACTTCACATTTAGTTTTACCTTAAACAATCCGATAGACTTTCGCAGTAGTAGATTGTCGCCGATATAATACATGTTTGCGACAAATGTTTTCAGTGGAACATAATCTGTTTCTTTAATAATGTACTCTGTCAAATCCAAAGCAATAGTCTGTTTCAGCAGATTGCTCCTAAAAAGAGATAATTATGGGCAACAAACTCAGTACAATTAATACACAAAAAAACAGAAAAATCAGTAAAAAAAAAAGGTGATAAAGGAAGAAGCCGTGAGAAGGAAGAATACTAAGTTTCTTGTAAATAAAACTAGCTTTGGTAGTTGGCAGTAATAACACCTAATTTAAAATAAACAACTGATGTAAAATAAATCTATACATGACTTGTGTCATGCTTCTATTTTTGTTGTTGTGTATGTGTAAAAAATTTTCAAAAAACTGAAACTGATATAAATCCATTGAGGCAAACAATGATTTCAAGTTGATTTATGAAAATACAAGATTCAGATGAGAATGAGATTTCCTGAAAGCGTCCGCGGCCGCTTACGGGAATTTAAAAATAGAGAATTTGTATGGGAGTTGAAACAGGGTTTTTAAAGGTTGCCGTGAGCAGAGGTTTCCACTTACAAGCGCTTCCACTGTATTTGCTTAATATGTAATCCCTTATCATGTGTCACCTCGATAGGCGCTTGCAGGCCACAGGCATAGTAACTAAAAATAAAAGCTGTAAAAAAACTTATTCGCTTACCTTGCCAAATGAAACGCGTCATCGATCAGTCCTGACCGGTCAGCGGCGCTTAATGCCTAAAAATTTCGAACCAGTTAGACCCCAGTTATGCTACATTGAAACAAAGGATTTTTTTTTTTTTTTCATGTATACATAAAAATTTCCGGATTCATCACATTTTGAGATATTGGAGATCGCAAGCGTTTACACTAAAAACGTTTGGATTACCAACATTGCACGCATCGTTAAATCAGCGGAGTTTTAGTCGCGAGCAACGACAAGGGCGACGGCAACGAGAACGTCAAGAAGAGGCACAGGGAGCACCCTCGCAACGTCTAGACATCTACCTTTTTCAACTCGTATTTTAAAAAACTTTGACGTTCACACGATTACTTGCATTACACAGTTTCTTTCAACTTTGTAATAGGTGAAGGCTACGTGTCACACGCAAAGAGTGAATTTTCAACTGAGTGAGAGCTCCTATGTCTAAGGCCTAGGGCAAACGTCGAACTTTTCATGAGACCAACCAAAGTTATTGAGTTAAAAGTTCGACGCCTGGCTCAGTTAAGTTCGTCTGAAGGAGTTTAAATCGTCCAACACTTTCTATTCGTCTGTTTCCGACGGATAGAACGTTTGAGGATCGTCTTCAGGACAAACGTCGATCCTCACATGCCACGAACTTATAAATTAAAAATTTGTATTACAATGTATATTTAGCCTTGTTCGGGAGAAAAGTTATTACTGATCATAAACTGAAATTGCGTTTTGCCTGATTCAGATCTTAACTTAATTTAGGTGGACCCAAATCGGCAGAGCGTGTCATGGACCCGTCGACAACACTGGAAAGAGAGCCTTGAAATTAGTAAAATTGCTCTGCGAAAATTTACAAAAGTCTATATGGTGCGGGCACAAACATACAAACGTCTGTAAACTTTCGCGACTTTGAAGAGCTATCATAATCTTTGATAGTTTTCAATAAAACACTTTCAAACTTGCCCATTTTACTAATTCAAGGGCGCTGTTTCCAGAGAACATGACGGATTTTCGCAAGCTTGTCCATGTCAAAATTTGAAAAAAATCGTGGAAGGGTCTTTTAAAAACTATACCTTTTACTACACTTATTTATACGTGCCCAATTACTTTAAATCACTTTCACTAACAACTATACCAAAAGCATATAAACCTTATTTTAAAAAAAGAAGCATATTAGAAAAAAATCATAACAGAACAAAAATAATGGTAAACGACTATTCCCAGCTAGTATTTCCTGATCAGTTTCACTTGTTTAACTAATCTCCAAAGGCAAAATACAGTTATACTTACTTTATGGTCAGATAGTAACTGATTGTACAAAGACTTCCAGTTCTCTGTTTCGTAGTTTACTCGGTAATAACCAATCTGATCAACATTGGTCTTAATCCAACCGTCAGAGGAAGCCCAGTTCAGTGAAGCTGAAAAAGATTTTGAAGCAAGCGTTTATGCTTGTTTGCTCGTTTGTTGTTGTTGTCGTTGCTGTTGTCGTTGCTGTTGAGGTTACCGAGAGGTACGACTGTATCTTTTTAGATTTTGTTACTTTAATCAAATTTTTTTTAAAGCTCAAGATATATCGGCGACCAAGCGGCCTTTTTGGTACAAAAATTACAACAGCAATATTAAAGACAACTGTCTTGTAGCCTCATTTGTTTTTTGGTGACTAATTTAAGATTTATGAAAGTTCTTACCAGGTCCTCTATTCATCCAAACTTGGGCTCTAGTCTTATTCTTCTGAGTTATGTATGTAAGAGGTATATTCCAGGTATAACTATGAAAAAGCGCATCTCATATTAGATGACCATCAAGGCAACACATTTTTCCTCTATCTTTGCATAGTGTAGAGGGTGGTAAAGGGTAATTTCGTGACTCGAGATCGGCCCTTTACTTTTTCAAGAAATGGATTCGTTGATTATTTGACAAAACGTTGTAAAGACATCGTATTTACGTGTCGTAGCCAGAAACGGTTTTCGCTGTTTTACTCCTCTTCTAAAGCTCTTTCAAATGATATAAGTTTGACTTTGAAATTAAAAACTGCATTTAACCCATTTTGGTGACGTCAGCCTTTGTGACGTCACTATTGGACATTTTGCGTCAAACAAAAATTTAATATCGTTTGGTCAACAATCGTAGTCTATCTGGCAAGTTTGGTCGAGAAATGAAAAGAAATGTAAAAGATATGTAAATTTAGCCTTAATCAGCCCTTTGAGAGGTGGTTTGGCCCTGCCGTGTTAACGCACGTAAATTTTAATCACGTACATAAAATAGACTCAAATTCAAATTCCGATTCAAACTGCAAAGCAGAAACACTTGTTGAAACTCATCAAGTATATTTTTTATTATATATTTTTACAAAACCTGGTAGCACATAATTTCATAATAGTTCATTAGAAATTTACACACAATAATGTCCTCATGCATGACTTTTTTCCTTTGGTTTCTCTCACCACACGGGCTTGCAAAAGTGATGATACTTACTCAAAAGGAGAACTCTGGTTGGGCTTTGCACCAGGGGCGATAAGAAATAGTGTTTGATCTGCTCTTGCCTTCTCTTGATCCATGCGCGTGATGTTGACCACCGGTAATCCCATTTGTAGTATCCAAGTGTCCATCACCTTTTTTACATTGATGCCAGTTTGCTGCGGATGAACGGCAACCCAAGGGGCATATTAATAGTAATAAATTATTGTTGATGTAGGAGGAAAGTGGTGACTCTGAGACCTACTTTGGCTTTTTCAAAACCGCCGAACAGCGGCTGGTATAATCGACCATGAGTTGTACGTCCATCGTTTTCCATAATTACAAAGACAATTTACTTCATTCGTCCAATTATGTTCCGGTATATTGGAAGATTGGCATAAATTATCGAAGTAAAGGATGATTTCCACTGACGCGTATTTCACTAGGCAGGTTTACGCACGTAAATCTTAATCACGTAAATAAAATAGAGGCAAGATAAAAAGTGCTGAGCTTAAAAGAGAAGTTGAGCGCGGTTCAACTTTTACGCTTACAAGCGACCTTTCATGTATTGCCTCTATTTTATTTGCGAACGTAAATTTTACGCACGTACGCACGTTAAAATTATGCGGCACTGGAAATCAACCCTAGGGGAATGTTCAACAAAAAAATAATGAACAAAAGTGCCGTCTTGTGGTTTAATTGAGTTCCTCTCCAAACGTTTCGGGCCTGGCCCTTCATCAGTGGAGTTACAAGGAACTCGAACCACAAGACGGCACTTTTGTCCATTATTTTTGTTGAATATTCCCTTACCTTCTAAAGCGCGACGCAGCTTTTTTCCTTTTTTTTTTCCGTTACTTGTTTGAAGAAAAAGTACCCTGGGGATTTCAGCAACTCAGTTGGTAAAGCCATTTTAAAACCATAGCTTGTCAAATCTTTTATCCCTGGTGGTAATTAACCAAATCAACAAGGTTGTGTTTACCAATTTTTTAAGATGAACGAATAAAGGTTTGATGGTTATATTATTCGGGAGTGGAGACGGCTTATGCAGATCAGTAACATTTATACCAACCTCTTGGTTAAGTAGTGTAGTTCAGTTCTAAGGAGCGGCCTAGCGTGGATGGTGGGGGGAGGGGGGATGAAACGCCACGAATTAGTGCACATCTGGCCAGAGGCTGGTGCTCTAAACAGACAGCTTGAATCCTTTTATGGTGGCAAATTTTGCTCTTTTACCTCAGTTGTCTCATTTTTGAAAGACAAATATTAACGTAATGGATTTCTAAAAATAGATTGTTTGATTATGTGTTATATGGTTCAATGAAATCTAAAATAGCGCCAGACACATAGAGAAAGTTTTGGTAAATGAAATGAAATTAAATTAAAATGAAAACTTAATTTACGTGTCTATGTGTTTAGCTTTCATGACAGCTAACGGGGGACACGGGCTATCTACATTAATAATATGTGTCCCTAGTGAAATCTTCATAACACTAAAATTATTAAAACCTATCGCATACATAATTTTTTTCTACAGTCGTATTTCGGCCATGCCGCGGATAATTGCCTCTGTATTTTCTGAGAAACCCATTATTATCTTACTTGAGTCATGCATGCCCATAAATCATCGGTGACAGCGTTTCTATAAGCAAATTTCTTAAGATATAACTGGAGTCCGGATGTAAATCCTTCCGAGCCAAGAAAATCCCTCAACATCCTGATCACTGATGCACCCTGAGGAAGAAAGAAAAAATTAAGCCAGTCGAAACGTTCATGGTAAAATGGCGATGGCTTGTAGGGCATCATAGAAGACCGGCTCTTGGGCCAGTTAAGACAGATAGTTTTAAAAGAAACTCATTTTAACCCATCTTCAGTTTCTCCCCTCCAGCAATAAACTGAGTGTGAAGAAGGTATAATATAAAAGAAAGACAAGAAGAGCTTGGAGCTTGCTCATTTTTTACAGAAATGGAGATCCAATGCCTTATCTTAAACCATATTCATCCTTCATCCAAATAGCCGTAACGTTTATTTGAAAAGACGAGCGTTGATTCGTTGCCGAGAAAATCGTAGTCAACAGTTTCCAGCATATTACAAAAGACTTATTAACGGACCAAGCAAATCTGATGACGAAAACAGAATCGGATGACAGGACAGCCGACAATTCGACTAATTGTGACAAACGACAGAGCCAAACGTACCCATCACGTTTTGAGTCTTCATAGCCAATAGAAACAGAAACTTCCCAGGTATCGTGTGCGCGTGCACAATACCTGAGCATGCGTCGCGACTAACGGCAACAAAATTAAACCATTTGCCAAGAGAAAAGCTCGTGAAACATGGTTTTTTTCAGCTCCCAAAGAAAAAATCATTTTCACCGAGGGGAGCGTGCGTGTGTCCTCGAAATTTCTCCGGCCTAAAGAGGGAGAGAAAAGAAAGGGAAAAAACAAAGAGGGAAAGATTGTGGTTGAATATATGTGTCATGTTAAATAACATTATTTGAATTAAATTTAAATTAAAAGTAAGCAAGTAAAATCAACGCGGATAACTGACATAGAACATCGATCATTTCAGTGTCTTCATGACTCCATATAAAACATTCTGGTTTAACTGTTTCAAACAGTTTATTCTCAAACGTTAGTTTTACAGTGGAACCTTGATTTAAAGAATTGCTAAGGGACCGGGGAAAATTGCACGTTATATCGGGGGTTCGTTATATCGAAGCCTTCGATTCAACGAATTTTCTAGAAAACAACCAAAATGTTCGTTATCAACGGCGAGGTATATATAGTTTGTTAATGATTAGTCATGATTAATTCTCAACACACAGCATTTCCGGGTCTGAACAATTTCTGTAATTATTATACATTCAACTCACTATCTCTATTGTGATTGGCCGAAAACGTACAGTGAGTTTTGGAAATCAGCGCCTGGGACGTCATCTACTAAGGTCACTCAAGTTCATGGGTAATCATGTCATGTATGACCGCGGTGCATGATTTCTAAGGGTACTCATGACAAGTTCGGCCGATTTGTGTTGCTTGCCGTCAGTGAAGAAGCAAAAACATGACTATCCAGAATAATCAAGGTCGAGGTAGGGGTTATCGGCTGAGGCTGATAACCCTTACCGAGACCTTGATTATTCTGGATATCACAAAACCGAATCTAATAATTTTTTATAAACATTTGCATATGAAGCTATCATGGTTTCAGTACAGAGCTGTGCATAGATACGGCACTAGAAACTCAAGAACTGCTGGCAAACAAAACTGCTTAAAACTATTGTACACATAAATTTTATCATCGCTGGTCTGTTAATCGCATTTATCTTTAGCTATCGTTTGGTCACATTGACATTTATTAGTTATATCGAGGTATATTTTACGTTTGCGCTTCTGGACTGTGTTCGTTATAACGAGGATTTCGTTAAATCCAGGTTCTATTCGTTATATCGAGGTTCTGTTCCATACATTTTACTGCAATTTGGGCCGGGCTGAAGAAAATCGCTCGTTACACGTACACAGTAATTTTCAAGGAGTTATAACAACTCCTCTAGTGGGGCTAATTTAACTCCTTACAGTGGAATTATTTTTTGGGGAGTTATTTTAACTCCAAAAAGGAGTTTAAAGTACTCTTTTTCAGGCGTAAAAGTGACCCCAGATATTGAGGAATTAAAAAAGCCCTCAAAAAGGAGTTATCCTGTACCTTACATTTTTACTCCACTTTCAGAGTTTCATTAACTCCAAAAAGAGTAAAAACAACCCATGTAAGGAGCAAAAATAACCCCATTTCGGAGTTATTTTAACTCCAGACTGGGAGTAAAAAGAACTCATTTTCAGGAGTAAAAGTGACCCCAGATATTGAGGAATTAAAATAGCCCTCAAAAAGGAGTTATCCTGTACCTAAAAGTTTTACTCCACTTTCAGAGTTAAATTAACTCCAAAAAGAGTAAAAACAACCCATGTAAAGAGCAAAAATAACCCCATTTCGAAGTTATTTTAACTCTAGACTGGGAGTAAAAAGAACTCTTTTTCACGAGTAAAAATGACCCCAAATTAGGAGTTAAATTAGGAGTTAAAGTAACCCCCAAAAAGGGTTATCTTGTACCTAAAATTTTTACCCCATTTTTGAAGTTATAATAACTCCCTAAAAATTACGGTGTACCTAGGACTTCGATATAGCGGTTCATTAAACCGAGGTTCCACTGCATTTATATCAAATAAATTTTCAGACCTTTTCATATGATATAGAATCAAAGATGTTATTGATTTCTTTGGGATCTTTGACTTCCACCGAAATAGGATGTGAAAATTTTGACTGATCGTCGCTGAACGCTTTGTAAAGCTTCTCAAGGATAAACTGGTCCAACATTCTCCAGTTTCGCTCAACAAAACTCGATCCTATATCTTCCATATAAGTTGCAAAGCCTTCATTAAGCCAAAGATCATTCCACCATTTCATAGTGACGAGGTTTCCAAACCACTGAAAAAGGAGATCAAAACAAAGATTAATGCATTGACTTTTTGTTGCGTCAGTCCTCTAAAATCAGTAAAAATGCCTTTATAAACAACTGCACATCTGGGAAAAGGAGGTTGCGTTGGTGAAGAAGCAATAATGTATTGCCGAAACCATGTAGTGAGCCAAGGCAGGTCATTAAGGAATTGATTCAGTTAAATGTGATTGAAATTCTTGATTTTAGGCTACCTGCATTTATGCAGGTGCCGTCGAAAAATGTCTTTTTATCTAAATCCATGTAATATATAACATCTATCATGACTAAAAGCTTGGTTACCAATAGTGGCATCGATTTTTAAAAAAGCAACGACCGTTGCCATGGGGAAATGGACGTCGCCGTCCTGTCCTGCACTACACGTACGTTTTCGATCTTGAAGGAATTTTAGCTTTTTCTCTGATATGTTAAGTAATTAAGTTAAAGTCAATGGGATATCCGTTGCTACTCGAATACCATTCGTAGCACTGGCAGAAGCATTTATGTTGAATTGGTAAAAACAGAGCAGACATAGTAGTCTAAAAAACTACTGATCACATTTTATCTTGTCATGTGAACTAAAGTAGTTTTAAACCTAAGTACACTAGATCGTTTCCCATAATTAATTGAACAAGAGAAACTTAGGTTGACTTTTCAGGTTATTTTTAAAACAGATAATTTTGTTCCATTCAGTAGCTTAGTGCTGCATTTAAAAACACGAGCTTAAGCCCCATGCAAACAAACGCAGCATTCTTGGCCAACAATGTTGGGAGTTGTAGCGTCCTTTTGCACGTAGCTAATAGTTTGACCGATTTCCGACAAATTTTGCGCAACAACTCCCAACCAAAAGCAACAACATGCAACAGATCGAGTGTGCAAACGGACGCAACATGTAACTTCCAACAATGTTCGAAGTTGTTGGCCAACAATGTTACGTCCGTTTGCACAGGGCTTTACGTGAAACCTGTCGCCGTTAGCTATTTTCAAATTCAGAGTGGAGTCTATTGTAAGTTTACCATCTTATGAAACCTAAACTGAGTGGCAGGCGCAAAAAGCGGAGCAGAGTGGGAGAAAAATCCCCCATCCCTCCCTACGCAGGCTGAAGCCCTGTGCAAACGGACCCAACGTTGTTGTCCATCATCTCCCAACATTGTTGGATGTTACATTCTGTGTCCGTTTGCACACCCTGTTGCATGTTGTTGGAAGTTGTTGTGCAAAGTTTGAAACCACTCAAAATTTTAGCTACGTGCAAACGAACGCAACAACTCCCAGCATTGTTGGCCCAACAATGTTGGGAGTAGTTGCGTTCCTAACTTAGTAGCCTTTCAGGGAAATGAACCCTGGATTCTCCGCTTACCTGGTGTGCTAATTCGTGTGTGACTGTCTCACACACATCTTGCTTAATAGAATCCGATGTTTTATTAGGATCAAAGAGAACCATGGCAGCGGAATATCCTATCAGGCCCCAGTTTTCTTCGGCTCCCGTTCCAAAGTCAGGAATTGCAACCAGATCTGCAATATGACGGGTTGGAACGTAAGCTGTGGCGTGAGACATATTGCTCGCCGTTGGGTAACTGATCGAGCGAAGAGACCCTTTCGCTTGAAACTTTGTAAAAGGAACGAAGTCTCAGTTACCGTCGATCCTGAGACTGCAGTGCAAAAGGTGGTTGGTATTCTTCTCTTGGACAGGTCCTTCTGATCGGAAACTTTATGACGTTCGATTTGGCCAATCCCGTTTAAGGTATCAAAATTTGCCGAAATTTTCTCCCAAAATTGACGTAAATAGATCGGTTCAATTGAACTGACCCAAGGCGCGAAATTCGTTTTTCGAAATATCTGAGCGGTTTTTAACTTAAATAGCGGAATAGTTTGATATTTCTTACAGCCTTTAAAATGTTCATCGGACACTCCCGACCAGATATAATGGAAAAGGAAACCAGACAGAGAGGTTTTAAAACAAAATTAATGTTTCTGATAAACGGTATTTAAAAAAAGGCCGGCGAGATAATTCATTAATTTGTTTTTTGATGACTTAGACCCAATGAGCCTCTAACGTAGAACAATAATTCCTTTCTGCGTGATATAATTGCTTTTTTATAATAACATGAACAATGTTTACCTTGCTTTGGCAGAGGAAACGGTATCTTAAAGAATTTTTCATAATTTGAGAGAGTATTTGCAGCGATGTCCAAAGCGTAAGTACCCTGTGAGATCTGCGACGGAGGAGCCCACAAACGGACCTGTGCGAACAGAAAGTAAAACGCGCGTAATCTTTCAAAAAGAAAAAAAAATTCACAAACGGCCCCCTCTCCACAACGACTACCTCTCTACAAAGGCCACTTTCATTTTGTCCCGGCGGACAAATAATCCATACCCTGGGCGCGATCCATTCAACCAAAATTTCCTGAAATTTCGGTCCAAAACTCGATGGATCGGTTCGCTCTAACCGGAAAAGTTTCAAAAAAACTGGTCCACCTATTGAGGTGGACCAATTTTCCGGGTCGGACCGGTCGGAATCTTGGTTGAATGGATTGCGCCCCTTGACTCTTTAAATCTCTCTACAACGGCCTCCTCTTTACAACGGGAGCCACTTTCACCTGTCCCTAAGGTGGCCGTTGTGGAGGGGTTCAACTGTATTAGGAAACGCTGCTCAATGCTCAGGGTTCTTTTTTGTTGTTGTTGTTTTGTTTTTTGTTTTATATAATACAGCAGCCGACATCGATGATAACCTGAGAGCAAGAGAAGAGGAAAAGCTAGCGTAAAACAAAATTAGCACGAGTAGTCAAGCTTCTAGCGTGTGCTTGCATTAATCGTATTACCCATCTACAGTCGAATTTTTTAGATATAGCACAAAAGATGCTGGTCAGATCATTTTTAAGGTTTTGGTATTTCGAACAGGTGGTTGCCTATAACAGGTGTTTCAACATAGAGGTTTGACTACAGTCTTCAATATCGTCCAAATGTTCTTTTAGTCTAGATGCGCATATGTCGGCATTGTTTAGTTGTAACGAGCTTGTGCCTTTTTTTTTCTCTTATTTCGATTGTCAGCTGAATTGTCAAAACGTATCGTCGCAGTATACCATGTTGTAATTTTGGTTTAAATTAGGTTTGGTTATGTACCTTGATGCCACTACTTGTGTTAGTTTCTATGGACTTGAAGTCGCTCACCAGAAACGCTACCAAATAAGTACTCATCTTAACGGATTCTTTGAAATGATCCGCGTATAAATCTTCTCCAATTTTAACCTGGAAAAAAGGAGAGAGCCCAAGTTGTTATATTACGGTGGTAAGATTTATGTTATACTTGTCTAGAGGCAATTAGGTGTTAAGTTTTGAGGATAATGGGTCGCTCTTTCGCGTGTGTTTGTTAGAAAAGTGGCCACTGATTGTAAAGGTTTCCTGTTGACAGTATTGGACAATCATAACTAACCCTTGCCCACCCAAACGATACCAGAAATCGTTCCCCGGAAAGGTTGTGGCCATTCCACTCTGAAATTTACGGATTGGCGATTCATGTACAAACAGTTGAGTATAACATATGATTATTTTTGAATTTTGAATTACGTGTGGGTCTTATTTTATTCTTTTTTTGTTTCACTCCCTTCTCAGTGTGTTCTGCCGACCCCTGGAAGACATACCGTCAGGCAACTGAGGCGGTTGCCTTTCGGAAACAATTTTGAATGATTTCTTCTGTGTGCCTGAAGCAATTTTTAAGGATTTTTCATTGCACCCTAACACAGTAATAGAGTCTGATGGACGAAGCCCATGAACATCCCGACCAGCCGGACGTCAGTTCGCGAGACAATAAAAAAAAATGGCAAAGCGCACAGGAAGAACGGGCTGAAAATTGGCAAACGGACAAGATTGGATCCGAAGGAAACTATTCTTCTTGGCAAGAGTCGATCGGACTCAGTTGGGGGGAGACTTTGTCAATTATTTGTACCTACGAGATTTTTCTAGTCTTCAGATTGTACCCTATAAGTACTTTTGCCAATTCCCCGATTATACCTAGCCTAGCACTGAAGGTATTCAGAGTTCACCGTTAATCTCTCTTTTGACTCTAAGTGTGACTCTTAGTCATGTAGCATAATGCTCACCGTGCTGTCGATAGGCATATTAGAAAGCGCTCTGTACTGCCCCTGTCTTATAATGGTAACTGTAAACGTAGCCTTCATCGCTGGTTCGTCAAAACATGGAAAAGCTGACCGTGCGTCGGTGGGCTCAAACATTGTGGCAGCCAAGTACCTGAAATAAAAGTAAACTGGTTACTCGCGTTAAGCCCCGTGCAAACGGACGCAATATTGTCAGCAAACAACTCCCAACATTGTTGGATGTTACAGGCTGCGTCCGTTTGCACACCCTGTTACATGTTGCTGCATGCCGGTAGCGTGTTGCTGGGAGTTGTTGCGAAAAGGTTGGAAACCGGTCAAACTTTTGAGCCAACCCCCGAACTCTGTTAGAAGAGCTCTGCAAACGGATACAACATATGTTGCGCTACGTTTTGGTGATCACGGAACAAAGGAAATGTTAGGATCCTAACATTTCTTTTGTTCCGTGATCGCCAAAACGTAGCGCAACATATGTTGTATCCGTTTGCACAGCTCTTCCAACAATGTTGGGGCCACGCATGCGCATTACGCATGGTTTACAAGTCTTATGGTTTGTATCCTTCCCACGATGCACTGCAGGTCCCAACAATGTTCACTTGGTAGTTGCTGCATCCGTTAGGACGTAGCTTTATCAGACTGGACGGAGGGTGTGTATAAGGAGCCTGTTCCAGGCTCCGAAATTGAAAACGTGCGAACATCCCTTTTACCAGATCACAAATTTATGTTTCTTTATTTACAAATTGATCTACCGAAAACTGCCATCCCTTAGCTTATGCGAGCACTCAGTTGACAAATAATTTTTCACTATCAGGGTGCGTTGTTATTAACAATAGAGTCCGAGGGGGGCGTTTTTCAGAATTGTTGCGAGTACAAATTAATTGCGAGAAATAGACGCAGTTTAAAATCATTTTAAAATGGTATTGAGGATATTGTGCTACAGCAAATCTCACTCGTGCCGCCTTGAGTACCCGAGCAATAATAACGAGCCATAAATATGATGATTATATTTATGGCTCTTTATTATTGCTCGGGTACTCCAGACTCA
Source organism: Porites evermanni (assembly GCA_942486025.1). Lineage (NCBI taxonomy): Eukaryota > Metazoa > Cnidaria > Anthozoa > Scleractinia > Poritidae > Porites > Porites evermanni. The sequence continues at coordinate 920 of CALNXI010001486.1, read as the reverse complement.
CGTGTGAGAATTGCTGTAGCACAATATCCGCAAAATCATTTTAATGGTTATAGGGGTTTTGTGTGGTATTTTTAGCAATAGAAATTTAGGAGTCAAATCTAGTAACAACAATACAGCGACGCGTTTTCAACCCAACACTCAGGGACTCTCGTGCACTGCAATATATAATTATAAGGAAGCTTTCAGAGTATTTTCAGGGAATTTAGGTCTGCTAGGCCCTTACTATCGAGTAAACAGCCTTGGGTATGTTATAAAGGGATAAGAACGATAGGAGTAAGACGGCCAAAAAGCCAAGAAAAAACAAAAATTTATATGAAAACACGGGGAAAGGTATCGATATTTTTGACTCCTATTTGCGATCGTTAAAAATACCATTAACCGGCCTGATAATTACTGATATTATGCAGAAATCATCACTTTGGAGCTTGGGGAACCTGCGGTTGATAGACCCTTTGCAGCTAGTCGTCCAAGTGGTACCAAACCGCCATGATGGAGAGCAAAAGACATTCTGAGACAAGACAAGACAAAAGTTGCTCCACTGGACTTGTTGAACCACACAAATCAAGTCTGTGGATGGATTTGTTTTCTTTAGACTCAGTTATTTTGATTGTAGTGACCTGCAATTGTTTGCCATTTTCATAGCCGAGAAATTAGTTGGTCCACGGTGTGTGCAAATTGTAAGCAAAAGAAAGCAAAACCCCCTATTGAAATTAGCATGTATATGTACTATTTGCAAGGTTCACTCTCATTTACAGAGAGATGCCTGTAGTGGCAAAGTCTAGAACTAGTCTAGTAGCGAGGGGATCTGCGATTACCAGGGAAACAAGGGTCTCTCAAATAGAATAGCGTGATTCTATCCAGACTGAGAGTGGTCATTATCGTTCAATCGAGTCCTGTTTTGCTCTGCGTCGTCTGAGACT